>JALIGW010000087.1:700080-712580 GCA_023053685.1 Diadophis punctatus similis
CGAGGGGTCAGTAAATATTTTCACGGCCCTCTTTTTGACTCGTGCAGTATACAGGTCCTCAATGGAAGGCAGGTTGGCAGTTAGTCCTCAACTTATGACTACAACTGAGCTCAACATTTCTGTTGCTAAGCGAGACAACCGTCAAGTGAGTTTTGCCGCATTTTACGACCCTTTCTTGCCACGGTTGTTAAGGGAATCCCTGCGGTTGTTTTAAGTTAATAATACGGTCGTTAAGTGAATCTGGCTTCCCTATTAACTTGGCTTGTCAGAAAGTCACAAAAGGTGATCACATGACTTCAGGATATTGCAACTGTCATAAATACGAGTCGGTCACCAAGAGTCCAGATTTTGGTCTGTGACCATGGGGAGGCCACAAAATGGTCATAAGTGTGAATAAGGGTCATAAGTCACTTTTTTTTCATTACCGGTGTAACTTCAGTCACTAAACAGTTATAAGTGGAAGACTACCTGTATGCTTCTTAAAACTGCAAAGAAATCCCTCTTTGCTGGAAAAAAAATAATCATAATTTGAGAATTTTTTTATTTTTTATTTTTATTTTTTTATTTTTGTCAAGCATGTATAAGATAATAGATATATGTATAAACATGATTATGAATACATGAAATGGATACAAATAAATGGGGGACAGTAAGACAGGGAAAGTAGGCACGCTGGTGCGCTTATGCACGCCCCCTTTACGGACCTCTTAGGAACTGGGTGAGGTCAACAGTAGACAGTCTAAGGTTAAAGGTTGATTTAGCCAGTTGTGGCCTAGAGGTGGAGCTCTTGCCTCAGAATCAGGAGGTTGTGAGTTCAATCCTAGGTAGAGGCAGATGTAGGGTCTCCTGCTCGGGCAGGGGGGGTTGGACTAGATGACCTGCAAGGTCCCTTCCAACTTTGTTAATCTGTTAAAAGCTATGGGGGTTTGGGGATGTAACAACAGAGTCAGGTAGTGCATTCCAGGCATTGACCACTCTGTTGCTGAAGTTGTATTTCCTGCAATCGAGTTTGGAGCGGTTTACATTAAGTTTGAATCTATTACGTGCTCGTGTATTGTTGCGGTTGAAGTTGGGTTCAGAACAACTTTCTTTCCCGTGGCTGGAATTGTAAATTGTATTTCCATGACCAGGTAGAATGTTTTCTTTCAACTCTGCTGTAATAAACAAACTTTCTCTTTCGGCTGCAGATGATTGCCAAGGTTCTCCTTCCTTCCTTTGCTTGTTTTCTCTGATATGTCTTAGCCAAATAATCTTCCAGCGAATGCCAACATCCCATAAAGTTTAAGTCTGCTAGACGCTGAACCGGTTTTGTCAGGAGCGTCTGTCTGTCAATGGATCTGAGTTTTTACAGGGCGTAAAAATCGTTACCAATAATTATCCCCATTCTGATGGAAAACGCTCTTTGGAGCTCATGCTCTGCTAAACAATGAATTCCCACAACACAGTCTTAGGCCCTAGGATGTCAAACCACATAGTAGGGCTGCATCTGCATCATCATCATCATCATCATCCTTCTCATCTTTCCTATTACCTATTCCTTTAGCACTATAAGTGATTATAACTGTGTTGTTTGTATCTTAGGATTTATGTGGATTGCTTTTATATAGTATCCTATGACTATCACTGAGTGTTGCATCTTATGATTTATGATGATTGCATTTTATGATTGTGATCATGATTTATCATTTGTTGCTGGTATGAACACAGAGTTATGCACAGGAGACAATTCCTTGTGTGTCCAATCACACTTGGCCAATAAAGAATTCTATTCTATTCTATTCTATTCTATTCTATTCTATTCTATTCTATTCTATTCTATTCTATTCTATTCTATTCTATTCTATTCTATTCTATATTCTGTTCTATTTTATTCTCTATTCTATTCTATTCCATCCCATCCCATCCCATTCTTTTTATTTTATTTTTTTTAATTTTAATTTTATTTTTATTTTATTATTTTATTTTATTTTATTATTTTATTTTATTTTATTTTATTATTTTATTTTATATTATATTATATTATATTTATTTTATTTTATTTTATTTTATTTATTTTATATTTTATTTTATTTATTTTATTTTATTATTTTATTTTATTTTATTATTTTATTATTTTATTATTTTATTATTTTATTATTTTATTATTTTATTATTTTATATTTTATTTTATTATTTTTATTTTATATTATATTTTATTTTATTTTATTTTATTTTTTTATTTTTTTATTTTATTTTATTTTATATTTTATTTTATTTTGAAGTCTATAACTCTATTTATGCAACCCCAGTTGCAACTGTTAATCAAATAGCCAGAAAACATACACCTTCTTAATCCTGGGGATTAGCTCTGCTGAATTTAGCAAGAAGCTTAATTGATCCTGGTAACATAGAGGTAAGATTCTTAATTTACCAAGCAGTCAGGAGTGGGACAGTGTTATAGACTGGACCTGTTTCCCGAAATAGACCCGCTTGTTCAGTGTCGTGACAAAAGAACACAAAGGCATCTCGCAGCCAAATTTTGCACACTGCCCTAAAATTAGGCACAGGGGTGGAGGTTGCATCTAAGGGGGATCAAAACTGGTGTCCTTTCTGGACCTGGTTGGCGTTTCTGTCTGTAATTAAAGAGGAAGAACGTGTGGCAGAAGCCTCCATTTCTTAAAGGCTCCATTCTTTTATAGTTTATAATTTCAGCCCCAGCAATGCCGTATCTTCATTCTGTACCCATCACCGCACCAGTCCTATTCTGTTGGCACTTCTGAAGATAAAACAACAACATGCCATGCGGGGGGTGGGGGGGGGAGGAATCCTGTGAAATTGATGAAGACTGGGCGTCCTTGACCTACAACAGTTCGTTTAGTGACCATTCAAAGTTACGACGGCACTGAAAAATGTGACTCCTGACCATTTTTCACAATTACCACCTTTCCAGCGTCTCCGGGGTCACGTGATCAAAATCCAGAGACTTGGCCTTTGCTGTATCCCGGGGTCATGTGATCCCCTTTTGCGACCATGGGGAAGCCAGATTCACTTAACAACTGTGCTACTAACTTAAGAACTGCAGCGATTCACTTACCAACTATGAAAGAAAGGTCGTAAAATGGGGCAAAACTCACTTAACAAATGCCTCAGTTAAAAATGTTGGATTCAATTGTGGTCATAAGTCGAGGACTAACTTAAGAACTGCAGCGATTCACTTACCAACTATGAAAGAAAGGTCGTAAAATGGGGCAAAACCCACTTAACCAATGCCTCGCTTAACAACAGAAATGTTGGGTTCAATTGTGGTCGTAAGTCAAGGACTGCCTGTATTCTCCTTCTTATGACAATTTTTCACACTAATGAGCTTTGTAGCATCCCCATGGCCCTGTGATCAAAATTCGGATCCTTTGCAACTGACTCATACTTACGACTGTGGCTAAGCGGTATATAAGTCTAAGCAATATTGCTATGTCCCAGGGTCACGTCATCCCCTTTTGCAACCTTTTGACAAGCAAAACCAATGGGGAAGCCAGATTCACGTAACAGCTGTGTTACTAACGTCACAACTGCAGTGATTCACTTAACAACCGTGGCAGGAAAAGGTCCTCAAACGGGGCAAAGCTCACTTAACAAATATCCCACCTAGCATGTTGATGGAGAAATCACTCCGTAGGTCGATGGATCGGGGCTTCCCTTTTGAAAACATTGTTACTTAGAAAATAAAACCCGAGATTCAAATCTAATTAACAAAATATTTATTTCAGTAGAAAAATAATAAAGAATTCTTATTAGGACTACATTTTATCGGCTAAGGAAATAAATCACTTCTACCTCCGGTAGAAATGGCAATGAGAAAGAAAAAGGAGTAGACCTCTGGAATGCAGACATGCGTAATAGAATATATCATACGTCTGCTTGACCATAGATACAAGAAACAGTAGAAAAATATAGAGATGCACAACTGGCAATAATTCACATCGTGACATAGCAACAGAAAATTTGGGCTCAATTGTGGTCGTATGTCGAAGACTTCATTGGTACATTGCAGGAACTGGGTATGTATTGTTTGTTTGTTTGTTTGTTTGTTTGTTTGTTTGTTTGTTTGTTTATTCATTCATTCATTCATTCATTCATTCATTCATTCATTCATTCATTCATTTCATTTATTTATTTATTTGTGAGATTTATATACCGCCTCACAGTGCAAGCACACTCTAAGCGGTTTGGTTTAATGAAAAGGAGGACCAGGGGAGACATGATAGCAGTGTTCCAATATCTCAGGGGTTGCCACAAAGAAGAGGGAGTCAAACTATTCTCCAAAGCACCTGAGGGTAGAACAAGAAGCAATGGGTGGAAACTAATCAAGGAGAGAAGCAACTTAGAACTAAAGAGAAATTTCCTGACAGTGAGAACAATTAATCCGTGGAACAGCTTACCTCCAGAAGTTGTAAATGCTCCAACACTGGAAGTTTTTAAGAAGATGTTGGATAACCATTTGTCTGAAGTGGTGTAGGGTTTCCTGCCTAAGCAGGGGGTTGGACTAGAAGACCTCCAAGGTCCCTTCCAACTCTGTTGTTATTATTATTAATATTACTTCGTTTAACTCTTGCTTATCACAGGGAGTAACAAAAATGCCATCTGAGATAGCGAAGTATCTGACCTCTGCTCTTAACAAAACCTCGGATTGTTGATTCACTTCCTGTGTTTGCATAAAGTCACACCGTGCTCGCAGGCCTGAGTCTCTATATCCTGGGTTCAGGTTTTCCTGAACGTTTGCCAATCTAATCTTTCCTTGCTCCGGCCAAGCTTGTTCTTGTTAAACTTGTGTTATTGCCAACGAAAATTACTCACACACCATTAACTCCCAAAGCGATACCGTCAGCAAAGGGTTTTTCTGTTTTGTGGCTTCTACAGTTCCTGACAGTGCAAGGGTTGTATGTGTGTTTGTTTGTTTGTGTGTGTGTGTGTGTGTGTGTGTGTGCGTGTACATGCTGCTCAGTCCATTCCCCCCACCCCAAAAAGAAAAGAAAAGCCACAAAGAAATAGAACAAACCGCGTCGGTACCCAAATGTGAGAATAATTCTGCAGCTGCTGAAAGAGAGCCAGGATCAAATATGCTTGTTGAGTTTTTCCTGTTATAAAGGATGTTTGCCAAAGGCAGATACTGTAGAGTGAACAGAATAAACATAGATGACTGGGACCCAGAAGCATGCAAAATACACAACTGGACAGTCCCTTGTCTGAAAGGGTATAGGGTCTCCTGCTTGAGCAGGGGGTTGGACTAGAAGACCTCCAAAGGTCCCTTCCAGCTCTAGTCTGATTGATTGAAATAGAGCTGCATTACAGGTCATCCTCAACTGAGCCCAAAAATTCTGTTGCTAAGTGAGAAATTTGTTATGCCCCGTTTTATGACCTTTCCGTCACTCACCGTCGTTAAGTGAATCATCGCAGTTGTTAAGTTAGTAACACGGCTGTGAAGTGACTCTGGCTTCCCCGTTGACTTTGCTTGTTGGAAGGTGACAAAAGGGGATCACGTGACCTTCAGGACACTGCAACCGTCGTAAATATGGATCAGTGGCCAAGTGTTTACATTTGGATCATGTGACCCATGGGGATGCCCCCAACAGTCCTCAGTGTGAAAAACGGTCATCAGTCGCCTTCTTCAGTGCCGTTGTAACTTCGAACGATCACTAAATGAACTGTTGTAAGTCGAGGACTACCTGCATAAGGGTGCAGAAATCTTGGAGCCCAGCAGATGGCAGCAAGGAGTAAGAAAAGCTCTCTTGCCTGCCACCTGCAGTCAACTGGATTACAGGTAGCCCTCGATTTTCTGCCAAAATTAAGCCCAACAATTACGTTGTGAAGTGAGCGATTTGTTAAGTGAGCTTTGCCCCATTTTACGACCTTATTTGCCATTTGTTAAGTGAATCACCGCAATTGTTAAGTGAGTAACCCGGTTGTGAAGTGAATCTGGCTTCCCCATTGACTTCGCTGGTCAGAAGGTCGCAAAAGGGGATCACATGACCCCGGGATATCGTGACCGTCATAAATATGAACCAGTTGCCAAGCATCCGAATGTAAATCATGTGACCATGGGGATGCTGCAAAGAGTCGTAAGTGTGAAAAACGGTCGTAAGTCGCTTATTTCAGTGCCGTTCTAACTTCGAAAGGTCACTAAATGAACTGTGGTAAGTCGGGGCTACCTGTACTGCAAACCAGACGTGACCACCGTTGCTTCTTCAAGCATCGGGTGGTTGAGATGGACCTTATAGAGCTGTGGTGGCACAGAGGTTAGAGTGCAGTACTGCAGGCTACTTCTGCTGCCTGCTGGCTGCCTGCAATTCGGCAGTTCCAATTTCACCAGGCTCAAAACTGACTCAATAGCAATAGCACTTAGACTTATATACCGCTTCATAGTGCTTTACAGTCCTCTCTAAGTGGTTTACAGAGTTCAGCATATTGCCCCCAACAATCTGGCTCCTCATTTTACCAACCTGAGAAGGATGGAAGGCTGAGTCAACCTTGAGCCTAGTGAGATTTGAACAGCTGAACTGCTGAACTAGCAATCAGCTGAAGGTTGCAGTGCTGCTTTTAACACTGCGCCACCTCGGACTCAGCCTTCCATCTTTTCGAGCAGAGGTGGATTCCTCCCAGTTTGGACCGGTTCTATGGAACCAGTAGTAACTTGGCGGCCTGGGTCGCTAGAACCGGCAGTGTCCCAGGCCTGCCACGCCCCTGAACCAACTCTCTCGGCGGTGCCGTAGGCGACGCCATCTTGTTTTTTGCTTCTGCACACGTGCAGAAGCTGTTTTACACGTACAGCATACATACAGAAGCTCATTTTTTAGCACTGTGCATACGGGCGCGAAGCACACCAGCACGAAGCGCGCCTGTGGTGCACAACGCCCGCGTGTTGCATCAAGGAGCAAACCGGCAGTGAAGAAAACCAGAACCCACCCCTGCTTCCGAGGTGGGTCAAATGAGGACCCAGATTGTTGGGGGCAAGAGGCTGACTCTGTAAACCACTTCGAGAGGGTTGTAAAAAGCACTATGAAGCGGTATATAAGTCTAATTGCTATTGCTATTATTGTTATGAACTTTGCAGAAAAGGGAGCACAAAGCCAGGGACTTCATGAACGTGTATAAAACAATCAAAGTGTGTGTGGGCAGAGGATTCCTATGCAGCTAGTCCTTGACTTCCAACAGTTCATTTAGTGACCGTTCGAAGTCACAACGGTACTGAAAAAAGTGACTTATGACCGTTTTTCACACTTACAACCACTGCACCATCCCTGTGGTCAGGTGATCAAAATTCAGATGCTTGGCGACTATTTATGACGGTCACAGCATCCTGGGGGGGGGGGGGGGTGTCACACAATCCCCTTTTGCGACCTTCTGACAAGCCAAGTGAATGAGGGAAGCCAGATTCACTTCATAACTGGGTTCCTCCCTTAACAGCTGCAATGATTCACTTAACGACTGCGGCAAGAAAAGTCGCAAAACGGGGGCGAAACCCACTTAACCAGCAGAGCTGAAGAAGCTTCACTGGATGAGAAGCGAAACGTCTTCAAAGAAAAACCAGACACTCTTGCAAAAAGCAAACTTTCGGGACAAGGTTTCACTTCGCGACGTAAGTGTTGGGCTGTCTTGCGGTCGTACCTCGAGGACTACCCTGTACAACGAAGGGCATTCTGAATCAACCAGGAAAAAAAGGCTCATCTGTTATTTTTATGGCTCAGAATTTTTCTCTCCCGGATCAAAGCCTTCAACTATCATCCTCCTTCTTCTACCCTTCCTGGCCTCCCGACGTTTGCTGGGTCCCAGCCAGGTTGCATAACACATTTTTACGGGAAGTTGTCATTCTTTTGGCGATGCTGGAAATGAACAGAAGAAGCGAAGAAAGCATGCAGAGTCATCCGACGCAGGTTTCCTGCAGGAGGCAGAAATCGGAAGAATGCTCTTTCCTAAGAAGTAAACGTAGTATTGTAGCAAAGCAGCAATAAATTATTTCTCCCCCCCTCACTCACCCTCACATTCTGGAATTTCCAATGAAGCAAACATTGCTTTTCCCCGGTCCAAAAACAAAAGCAAAAAACATGCGTTATAAAATTCAGCCTGTGATGCAAAGTTCTGGAATTTCATTTTACCATTTGTTAGATTCGTTGAATTAATGGTTTGCTTTATGTTTTGAGGGACTTTTCGGGAAACAAGCAGATAAGAGACACTTTCTCCTCTTCCGTTAAAGAGTGCATGATCTAGCCAGGGGCAATTCCCTATGAATACAGATAGTCCTCGATTTACGACCACAATCGAACTCCCAATTTCCATTGTTAAGTGAGACATTTCTTACGACCTTTCTTCCCATGGTTGTTAAGTGAATCACGGCAGTTGCTAAGTTAGTAGCACAGTTGTTAAGTGAATCTGGCTTGCCCATGGACTTTGCTTGTCAAAAAGGTCACAAAAGGGGATCGCGTGACCCCGGGACACAGCAACGGTCGTAACTATGAACCAGTTTGCCAAGCATCTGAATTTTGATCACATGACCTGGAATGGATGCTGGAAAGGTCGTAACTGTGAAACTCGGTCAGGAGTCACATTTTTCAGTGCTGTCGTAAGTTTGAACGGTCACTAAATGTACTGTTGTAAGTTGAGGACTACCTGTACCGATGAAGGAGACTACAGGTAGACCTCGACTTATGGCCACAATTGAACCCAAATTTCTGTTGCTAAGCGAGGCATTTGTTAAGAGGGTTTTGCCCCATTTTACGACCTTTCTTTCACAGTTGGTAAGGGAATCACTGCAGTTCTTAAGTTAGTAACCCAGTTGTTAAGTGAATCTAGCTTCCCCATGGACTTGGCTTGTCAGAAAGTCGCAAAAGGGGATCGCGTGACCCCGGGACACTGCAACCGTCATATGAACCAGTTGCCAAGCTCTGCATTTTGATCACGTGACCCCGGAGATGCTGGAAAGGTGGTAATTATGAAAAACGGTCAGGAGTCACATTTTTCAGTGCTGTCGTAACTTTGAACGGTCACTAAACGAACTGTTGTTGTTTTATCTTCAGAAGTGCCAACAGAATAGGACTGGTGCTGTGATGGGTACAGAATGAAGATACGGCATTGCTGGGGCTGAAATTATAAACTATAAAAGAATGGAGCCTTTAAGAAATGAAGGCTTCTGGCACACGTTGTTCCTCTTTAATTACAGACAGAAACTCCAACCAGGTCCAGAAAGGACACCAGTTTTGATCCCCCTTAGATGCAACCTCCACCCCTGTGCCTAATTTTAGGGCAGTTTGCAAAATTTGGCTGTGAAACTACACTGAACAAGCGGGTCTATTTTGGGAAACAGGTCCAGTCTATAACTTTTCAGTGTCTTTGTAACTCTGAATGGTCATTAAATGAGCTGTTGTAAGGCGAAGACTACCTATATTCAGGGGATCTGGGGGGGGGGACTCAGATTAAAAGAATGTGGATGTACGGGTTAAAGGAACACCATTTTCAGTTGGAGAGGAAATCGTTTATTGCAGTAATGATGTAAGTACTGACAGTTAAATTATAACAGGCCCATAAAATGTGTAGAGGAGATATTTAAAAATGCACCTAAAATGTGGTAAAACACTTTATTGTGCTTGGTTGACAAGGGTTCCTAGTGGAAATTCTGACCATTCAGGTCCCTGAATATATCATTATGATTTTGATTCTGAAGAACTGAAGAAGCTTCTTGGATGAGAAGTGAAATGTCTTCAAAGAAAAAAAAACAAACAAACAGAAAGTCCAGTTGCCTCTTGAAGAAGCACCTTTGGGACAACCATGATCTGGATGACTGAGAATCTTCACAGACATTTAGCTTCTATAACTTGTTAAAGAGAAATTTTGTTCTTCAGAAATGGTGGGAGAACTTCAGCTTCCATTAGTGAAATTCAGGACCCTCTTCCACCCAAGTTCTTTGCTCATAAATTTGGTGGAGGATCACAAAAGGCCAGGAGCTCTCCCAATTCTACTTTTAATATTTCTACCATAGCAAGAAGGGGGAAGAAGAACCGTAGTCTTCCTTGACTGACAACCTGCTGATCGTTAATCTGCTGTAACCTCCATCTTGAGAGATGCCTCAAGTCGTACCCAATCAATTATAGTGTCTAAAATGGAGGTCAGCCTTGAGGAATGGCTGAAGAGATTGCTCAAGAATGGATGGATGGTCCTTTGACGCGGAGGTCAGCCTTGAACTGATAGAACAATGAACCTGACCGCCTGATCCCAGTCCTTTCATCCAAGGGATTTATGAAGAATCAAAGTAGAATTGCAAAACAGGCTGGTGATCTTCTTTCATAGCAATAGCACTTTACTTATATACCGCTTCATAGTGCTTTACAGCCCTCTCTAAGCGGTTTACAGAGTTCAGCATATTGCCCCCAACAATCTGGGTCCTCATTTTACCGACCTCAGAAGGATGGAAGGCTGAGTCAACCTTGAGCCTAGTGAGATTTGAACAGCTGAACTGCTGAACTAGCAGTCAGCCTGCAGCCGCAGCATTTAACCACTGCACCACTTCAGCTCTTCATGAGAGAAGAGGGGAAAAATAGGGGGCAGGGGATGTCCTAGGCCCGTGATGGTGAACCTATGGCACGTGTGCCACAGGTGGCACGCGGAGCCATATCTGAGGGCATGCGAGGCTCTGCCCTATGTCAGCTCCAGCACTGACCAGCTGATTTTCAGCCTTCCGGAGAGTGGGGGGAGGCCGTTTTCGCCTCCCCAGGCTTCAGGAAAGCCTCCGGAGCCTGTGGATGGCGAAAAACGGCTCAACGGGTCTACCGGAAATCCAGAGGCTTCAGTGAGGCCTGCACGCATGCATGGGGGGGCAGCATGGGGGGCTGTACGCGCATGCGTGGGGGGAGGGCATTGCATTATGGGTGCGGGCACGCGCACGCACCCTTTTGGCACCCGAGAAAAAAAGGTTTGCCATCACTGTCCTAGGCCTTCCATAGTACAAGTTGAGTCATAATGGATCAGAAAAACAGAATAACAGAGTTGGAAGGAACCTTTTAGGTCTTCTAGTCCAATTCCCTGCCCAGGAAACCTCCTGTCCCACTGCTCAGGACACACAACACTACTTCAGAGAAATGGTTATCCAACATCTTCTTAAAACCTTCCAGTGTTGGAGCATTCACAATTTCTGGAGGCAAGCCATTCCACTGATTAATTGTTCTCACTGTCAGGAAATTTCTCCTTAGTTCTAAGTTGCTTCTCTCCTTGATTAGTTTCCACCCATTGCTTCTTGTCCTACCCTCAGGTGCTTTGGAGAATAGTTTGACTCCCTCTTCTTTGTGGCAACCAATGAGATATTGGAACACTGCTATCATGTCTCCCCTAGTCCTTCTTTTCATTAAACTAGACATACCCAATCCCTGCAACAGTTCTTTATATGTTTTAGCCTCCAGTCCCCTAATCATCTTTGTTGCTCTTCTCTGCACTCTTTCTAGAGTCTCAACATCCTTTTTGCATCGTGGCGACCAAAACTGGATGCAGATTCAAGTGATCTTGATTCTATCCCTCAACTATCCAGGATCCCACCAAGTCCAGAAGGAATAAGACTAGTATAGAATGGATGAGCTCGAAGGTACATTGGAAGGTCGTCTAGTCCAGCCCCCTACTCAAGCAGGAGACCCTATACCCATGATAGTGAACGTATGGCACGCATGCCACAGGTGGCACGCAGAGCCCTCTCTGCTGGCATGCATGCTGTCGCCCCAGGTCAGATCTCCGTGGCGTTTCTTTCATGAGCTTCTGTTTCCCTGCAAACGACGAAACAGAAGCTCACGAAAGAAAAAGATCTTACCTCTTGCCACGCTGCCAGTGTTGGGATGCCCCGCCTCCCGCCGGCCAGCTGGTCTTCGGGTCTCTGCTGCGCATGCCCGCGCATGTGTGCATTCATGTGCGCACCTCTGTTTGGGCATGCACACGTGTGCAGTTTGTGCACTCGGTTTCTAAAAGGTTCGCCATCACTGCCCTATACTATTTCAGATAAGTAGCTGTCTAATCTCTTCTTAAAAACATCCAGTGATTGAAAGCCCACAATTTCTGAAGGCAACTTCTGTTCCACCAGTTAATTGTCCTCACTGTTAGGAAGTTTCTCCTTAATTCCAGGTTGCTTCTCTCTTTGATTAGTTTCCACCCATTGCTTCTTGTCCTGCCCTCTGGTGCTTTGGAGAATAAATTGACCCCCTCTTCTTTGTGGCAGCGCCTGAGATATCGGAACACCGCTATCATGTCACCCCTAGTTCTTCTTTTCTTTAGACTAGCCAAACCCAAATCCTGCAACCGTTCTTCATATGTTTTAGTCTCCAGGCCTTTGATCATCTTAGTCGCTCTTCTCTGAACTTTTCCCAAAGCCTCAACATCTTTTTATAGTGCGGTGACCAAAATTGGTTGCTGTATTCCAGGTGTGGTCTTACTAGAGTTTTATAAAGCACCAGTAACACTTCACGTGATCTAAAGAAAATGTTTTTTTAAAAAAAGACAAG
>JALIGW010000087.1:717580-817580 GCA_023053685.1 Diadophis punctatus similis
ACTCACAACCTCCTGATTGTGAGGCAAGAGCTCTACCTCTTATTTGGCTTATATTGAAGAGGTTTCCTTCCCACATCTTTCTTCCAAAGTATGTTCTGACTTCTTTACTACAAGCATAAGATATCCTATAGGTCCCATTTGCATGTATTCATATATCTACAGACCCTCACATCCTGGACACAAATTCTTTCAACTTCTCCCATCAGGTGCCGCTACAGGGCATTGCATACCAAAACAACTAGATACAAAGACAGTTCCACCCCCACATGCCATCACTTTGCTAAACACATAATTCCCACAGAACTCTTGTATGTCAAAGAGTATCTAACCATGTAGTAGGACTGTATTACTGTTACCCTTCTCATCTTTCCTATCACTTACTCCTGTTGGTATCTTATGACGAACACTTTGTTGGCTGTACCTTATGATTTATCACTTAGTTGCATGTATGTATACTGAGAGCTTATGCACCGGAGACAAATTCCTTGTGTGTCCAATCACACTTGGCTGATAAAGAATTCTATTCTGTTCTGTTCTGTTCTTTGTTCTGTTCCATTCCTTGTTCCTTGTTCTGTTCTTGATGCTCTCTGAGCTTGGTTGTTTTCTTGTAGGCATTTCATTACCAAACTAGGTAGCATCATCAGTGCTCTGCAGATACTAGCACTGATGATGTTGCTTAGTTGGGTAATGAAATGTCTGCAAGAAAACAGCTAAGCTCAGAGAGCACCAAGGACCCTATAGTCCTCCTCCTCTCTGCACATCCCACCCCATTGTAGCACTGATGATGTTACCTAGTTGGGTAATGAAACGGTGGACCTCCCTGAGCATACTTACAACATGGTTCTGAAATTCCAAGAGCTGGGGTGGGGGTGGGGAACAGAGTCATATGACCCACATGTCATGCGCTCAACAACTGGCTTACATTTATGGCCTTTTGCAGCTTCCTGTGATCACATGACCACATTTTACAACTGTTTTGCTAAAACTGGCATTTACTTCTGGTTGTTAGCAAATTCAGCTTTTAGCAAATTTTAGCAATTGGTTCACTTAATGAGTGCTCCAAAAAAAAAGCTCCTAAAATCAGATCAGCTATGTGGATAATCTGATTTAACAACCATCATGACTTACAACCATGATAGGCAGGCTCCATTATGACTTATGGTCGTAAGTCAATCAATCAATCAATCAAACAGTTTATTACAGTCTTAGACCAGAGACCAGAACAAATAAAAACACTCAGTAAATATACCATTAAAAATTCTAGTATAAAATAATAAATAACCACTTAAATAATAACCACTTAAATAACCACATCTATAATAAAATCCAGTCTGTCAATTATACATGGTCTAACTATACAAAAATTACAATCCCTAAACTGTGTGGCCCGTTGTAGGTTCAACGCTAAATGGGAAAGGACTAAGCAGTGCAAAGGGTTTGCAACGTTCGTTATATAACATAACTATGGTCAGTGGTGGGTTCCTACCAGTGCGGTCCACTCTATAGCACAGGTAGCGGCCCGCTGGTGACGTCACAGTACCGGTGCGGTTGGTTGCCAGTGCCTGGGCACCACCATTTTTTTAAAAAAAATTATTTTTTTAAAAAAATTCTTCTGCACATGCCCAGAAGCCGAGCTTCCGGCACTGCGCATGCGCTTCCTTCCTACCCCACCGTGAGTCCAAGCAGGGGAGGATGGCTGAGGGAGCACGTGAGACGCTGAAAGAACGGGCAGCAGGAGCTATCTCCATTCCCCTCCCTTCAGCAGTCCGAGAAGCCACAAATGCGCGGTGATGATCCTAGGCATTTTTGCACGTTCGAGGCTTCTCAAGCTGCTGAGGAGAGAGGGAATGGGCGGCAGGACCTATCTCAGTTCCCCTCCCTTCAGCAGTCCAAGAAGCCACACCCACCCGGTCACATGTCTGGCAAGCCACACCCACAAAATAAGCCACACCCACAGAGTGGTAGTAAAAAAATTAGGAACCCGCCCCTGACTGGTAGAGAAAACAGGTGTTTGCGATGAATCCCCAGTGCTGCTGCGCAGAATCTGGCCACCTGTGCTGTAGTTATGGGCTGTTCATCCTTAAGCAGCCACTGAAGATAGGTAGTACCGGAATGGCCAGGATCCCTAGCAGTTATTGGCAGAATATGTTTTTTCTTAATTTCTGTGTAAAAGGAGCATGTGACCGAAACTTTAGGATTCTTCTTTTCTCCCTTTTCCCCTTTACTTTATCTGCCATTTGACTTGGGGAAGAGTTTGAGTCGGGGTGTCCCCGTGATTGTGAATACAGTATACAAATAATTAAATTGGAAGGGACCTTGAAGATCTTCTAGTCCAACCCCCTGCCCAAGCAGGTGACCCTATACCATTCCGGACAAATGGCTGTCCAATCTCTTCTTACAAACCTCCAGTATTGGAGCAAGAGTGTTGACAGCCATCTTAATTCTGTTTACCCCATTCCTGCAGACACACCTTGATAGAAAGAACACAAGGTACAAACTCTATGCTTAATCCACCTCCGGTTTTCACAAGCACTGTCCACATCTCACCACAAGGGGGCAGAATTGCTTCACAAATAGATCGGATCTTCTTTGCAAGTAAAATACTTCTCTCTAGTAAGCACAATTGAGAATAACAAGAGGGAAGAAAATGCCCCTTAAGGGTGCTGAAGAATTTCCTCTGCTTCTGGTCTTACTTTAATTATTTTTATCTCAAAAAAGAAAACAAGCATCGGACACAAACCCCTCCGCACTTCTAAAATGGAACATAAATGTGTAGAAAAAGTACTTGAATCAACCACATTGGTCGCATTTTCAGGACAGCATTAGGAAAATGGGTTGCCATTGTCTGACTTCAGGATGTTTTTCTGATTTTCTAATCAAGCCAAAAGCTTGTATCCTGTCGCTCCCATCCAGCTATCAACTAGATCTGACCTTGCTTAGCTCCTCAAGAGCAGCCAAGGTCAGCCAGATGCTGCCAAGTTTTGTAGGTATGTCACATTTCCTACTCCGCTTAAGCCCCTGGTGATTTAATGAACATATCCACGTAGATTTCTGGCTGGTTATGTAGAAATAATTCTTCCAGGATAGTTTCCTGATTCCTGGCCTAGCTTCAGCTCTGCAATTTCTTAACAACTGCCCTCCCCATCCAAGGGTTAGCCAGCCTCCATCCTGCTTAGCTTCCAGGATCAGCTGCAGGCTAGAATAACAGAGTTGGGAGGGACCTTAGAGGTCTTCTAGTCCAACCGCCTGCTTAGGCAGGAAACCCTACACCACTTCAGACAAATGGTTATCCAACATCTTCTTAAAAACTTCTAGTATTGGAGCATTCACAACTTCTGGAGGCAAGTTGTTCCACTGATTAATTGTTTTAACTGCCAGGAATTTTCTCCTTAGTTCTAAGTTGCTTCTCTCCTTGATTAATTTCCATCCATTGCTTCTTGTCCTGCCCTCAGGTGCTTTGGAGAATAGTTTGACTCCCTCTTTTTTGTGGCAGCCCCTCAAACATTGGAACACTGCTATCATGTCTCCCCTAGTCCTTTTCATCAAACTAGACACACCCAATTCCAGCAACCGTTCTTTATTTGTGATATGCAATCACCTCCTTAAAGTTAAAACCAGTGTTTCCTGACCATGGCAACTTTGAGATCTGTGGATCGTGTTTTTTTTTAAATTTAACCTCAAAGGAATATAAACTTTCCATCCCCACCCCCAATCCAGTCAGAACTGAAGAAACTTCTTGGAGGAGAAGCAGAACGTCTTCCTGGAAGAAAAAAACATAGTCCAGTTGCCTTTTGAAAATGCACCTTTGAGAACAATCTGAAGTTGAAGTCTGCCCATCTTAAAAGTTCAGTTCCCTCATTGAGCCATCAGGGGGCAGTGTTTCCTATAGATTCCATTATGTAGCCCTATTTTCCCCCATTCAGGGCAATACAGTTAGTCCCCGGTTTACCACATAGATTATTACATTGATTAACAGAGTTGGAGGAAGGGACCTTATAGGTCATCTAGTCCAACCCCCTGCCCAAGCAGGAGAGCCTACACCATCCCATTGTTACCGAGCAATGGGTGGAAACTAATCAAGGAGAGAAACAACTTAGAACTAAGGAGAAATTTCCTGAAAGTTAGAACAATTAATCAGTGAAAAAGCTTGCTGCCTGGAGTTGTGGATGTCCCCTCACTGGGAGCTTTCAAGAAGAGATTGGACAGCCATTTTTCCAGAATAATAACAGGTCTCCTGCTTGAGCAGAGGGTTGGACTAGAAGATCTCCAAGGTCCCTTCCCAGTTCCCACCCTGTTATTCTATGAATCTGAGCAGGATTTCCTCCCTTATTTTGCTTATGAAGGAGGGGCAGGTTGAAATGTAAGTTTTGCCCTGGCACTGCTCATTTTCTGACTGGGGTCTCACCTATTTTTCTAATTTGTGCCCTGCCCCTCAGTATACAATCCTAAAGACCAAATATGGTTCTTGGATTTTTTTAAAAAAGTGCATTCTCTAATTTATAAAATTCCAGACATTTCTTTGCAGAAATACCAAGAATATTATTTTAATTCATCAATTTTAGAGTGGTTTAACACTGCAATTAAATAATGATTACAATTAAGGATAATTCAAATAAATTATTATCCAGAAAGGGGGGGGGGAAACCTCAGAATTATTAGGGAAAATCAGTCTCTCTTTAATTTCTTCAGCTGCAATGTGCAGTAAAGGCTTTAATTAAGGCATAGAGAATTAAAATAAAGCTGCCTTTTGAATTGGAGATAATAAAAAGATATTGCCCCAAAGCAGTATTGGAAAAAGGTATAAAATGCTATTAAGATGTGAAAAGAAGATTAGCACTTTAAGGAGAAACAGAGAAAATAGATCATTGAAACTGGTTTGTTATGGGTCGGATCACAAAGTTTGGGTTGTGTGGACAGATGGTTCAAAAAAATCATGACAGTATCAATGACCAAATGCACAATTTCATTTGTGTGGAAATTTGATTTTCTTTCTCACAGCCCCTGAAAAAGTTTCATTTTGATACATATGGGAAGAAATCAGTGGTGAAATCAAATTTTTTTCCCTACCGGTTCTGTGGACGTGGCTTATTTTGTGGGCATGGCTTGGAGGTCAGGTGGGCGTGGCTTCAGGTAGGCGTGGCTTGGGGGTCAGGTGACTCGCTGTGTGTGCTTGGTCAGGTGACCTGGTGGGCATGGCCAACTTGTAAAATGTGGTGAAACTCACTTAACAACGCTCTTGCTTAGCAACCAAAATGTTGGGCTCAATTGTGGTGATAAGTTTTCTTTCTTTCTTTCTTTCTTTCTTTCTTCTTTCTTTCTTTCTTTCTTTCTTTCTTTCTTTCTTTCTCTCTCTCCCCCTTCCTCTTTCTTTCTTTCTTTCTCCTTTTTCCCTCTTTCTCTTTTTCTTTCTTTCTCTTTTTCTTTCTTTCTTGTCTCTCTCTCTCTCCTTTCCTTTCTTTCTTTCTCTCTCTCTCTCTCTCTTTCTTTCTCTCTCTCTCTCTTTCTTTCTCTTTCTCTTTCTCTCATTTTCTTTCTTTCTCTCTTTCTCTTTCCTTCTTTCTCTTTCTTTCTCTCTTTCTCTTTTTCTTTCTTTTTTGCCGTGGTGCTGGCGGCGGCGGCAGTGGCAGAACTTGCCGCGGTGCCAGCAGCGGCAGCGGTGCCGGCAGAGCTTGCCGCGGTGCCGGCACCAGTGGCGGCAGTGGCAGAGCACACTCTGCCCTTTGGGACCCGAGGTGCAGTGGGTCTTCCTCCCCCCACCAGCATCGGCCTTACCTTCGGCTGCTGCTGCTGCTATGGGGCTGAGTCTGAGAGCGGCGGAGGGGAAGGCAAGCGGCAGCAGGCGGCCAAAGGCCCCGCAGAAGCCAAGCGCGCCAGGCCCAAAAGGCAGGAAACGGCAAGCAGATGTCCAGGGGCTACTGCACATGCACACCGCATCTCCCGCAGCCCTCTTCCGGTGCGGACACGCGTCCTACCGCATGTGCAGCCTCGGGACATCCGCTTGCAGGGCAAGCGAGCGGCAACCAGGGGACCAGTTCGGGGACATGGCCAGCCAGCCATCGCTACCGGTTCGGCGAACCACTGGCGGCCACCACTACTGGTACGCCCAAACCGGTCCGAACCGGTAGCATTTCACCCCTGGAAGAAATTAATATGTCTCTATGTCACCACAACATGTATTAAAGGGTTGCGGCATTAGGAAGGTTGAGAACCACTGCTCTAAGAAAAGAGGCTGCTTTGTATTCTGTGTTTAACGTCCTTTCTTTTGTAAAAAACAACAACAACAACACCCTTTTTGGCTCCCCTCGCTGAGCTGTTTGGATGATTAGCTTTCCCAGCACTTTCAAAGTTTCTTTCTTAGCTTTTAGTCCATGGCAAAATAGGCAAATAAATACCAAGAGCCCTTTTGAGCTAATGCTCCGGCTTTCATTTCTCTTTCTTCTTCTTCTTCTTTCTTTTTTTTTCTCCTGCCTTCCAGCCCAGTTTTCTTTGCTTTCCTTTTTCTCCAACGGCAGTTTGCAGCCTGCTTTTCTCCTGCTCTGATTTTTATATATATATATATATAAATCTTTCTTTTTCTCGTGCTCAGTTCCCCTCAACGCTTTCTTTCGCTCCCCAGCCACTATTGTTATCCAGGAAGATCCTTCTAGCTTTAACTGGCTCTCCAGGTATTTATTTGCTGAGTGGAAATGACGTCTCAGCTGTTTGCAAAGATTTTGAAACTTTCTGAAAGAAAAGAAATTGGACAGAATTCTTTGCAGTTGGTGCCCAAATGGAGAAAGGCAACTTCCAAATGCTTTTTTCTTTTCTTTTGGTCCAGGTAGTCCTCAACGTATCACCACAATTGACCCCAAAGTTTCTGTTGTTAAATGAGACATTTAGGTCTCATTTAACAGCTTTTCTTGCCACTGTTGTTAAGTGAATCGCTGCAGGTGTTGAAGTGAGTAACACGGTTGTTAAGTTAATCTGGCTTCCCCGTCGACTTTGCTCGTCAGAAGGTTGCAAAAGGGGACCACAACAGTCATAAATATGAGTCGTGACCAGGCATCTAAATTTTGATCATGGGACCATGGGGATACTGCAACGGTCGTAAGTGTGAAAAGCAGGAAATCCTATACCATTCCAGAGACGTCTCAAAGGTGTTTTTTCAAGAGGCAACTGGACTTTCTAGTTTTTCTTTTTCCTTTCCTTTCCTTCCTTTCTTTTTCCTTTACTCTTTTTCCCTTCCCTTTCCCTTTCATTTTCCTCTCCTCTCCCCTCCCCTCCTTTCCTTCCCTTCCCTTCCTTTCCTTTCCTTTCCCTTCCCTTCCCTTCCCTTCCTTTCCTTTCCCTTCCCTTCCTTTCCCTGTTTCCTTTCCTTTCCTCCTTCTTTCCTTTCCTTTCCTTTCCTTTCCCTTCCGTTCCTTTCCCTTCCTTCTTTCCTTTCCTTTCCTTCTTTCCTTTCCTCCTTCTTTCCTTTCCTTTCCTTTCCTTCCTTCCTTCCCTTCCCTTCCCTTCCTTTCCTTTCCGTTCCTTACCTTTCTGTTCCTTCCCTTCCCTTTCCCTCTTTCCTTTCCTTTCTTTTCCTTCTTTCCTTTCCTTTCTTCCTTCTTTCCTTTTCTTCCCTTCCCTACCCTTCCCTTTCTCTTCCCCTTCCCCTTTTCTTTCCTCTTTTTCCCTTCCTTTCCCTTCTCTCTTCAGCCAGGGACGAAAGACTTATCCAGGCAGATGGGGTCTGCTTTGCGGCTCAGAGGCAGGGTGAGGTGGGAGAAAGCAGCCCTATTGTCCTCCTGGGAATTGAGAGCCCCTTTTCCCCATCAGGCAGAGGGGTCTCCTTTGAACAACTGCCCAGGCTCTGGTGGCAGTTCACCCCCATCCCACCTTGTTTGCTTTCCCACATTCTCTTCCCCTGCTCATGAATATTCAGAGGCGGCTGTCCTGTTGGGAGGCTATTGAGAGCCCTTGTTCACACTCTGCTAATGATGGGTGTCTTCAATAGGAAAAAAAAAAGTCCAGATAAGAGCTTGTTAGCAAAGAGGGGCGGATCTCCACCTAACAAGATTTCCATTGACTTGGGCACTTGCAGATGCCTCCTCTAAGAAGTGGCTTTGGTGGGGGGGGGGGTTCTCCCTCTCTCTTGCTTATTCTCTCTCCGCATCCCAAACTCCTTCCCCTCAAGTAGCAAGCTCATTCAGAAGAAGTCAGACATTTCTCCGATCAAGTGATATAAATGGGTCAAATTCAGGGGAGGCGCCACCTTAGCACCCCACTCAAGATCAACTGGAAGAAGGATCCAGGATCACACAGCTCAGAGGGAGCTCAAAGTTGAACAACACTGACTCATGTTTTCCTTTTAAATAGAGACTAGGCTAGGCTACAATACAATACAATACAATACAATACAATACAATACAATACAATACAATACAATACAATACAATACAATACAATACAATACAATACAATACAATACAATACATTGAATAGGGATAGAATGGAATGGAATGGAATGGAATGGAATGGAATAGAATAGAATAGAATAGAATAGAATAGAATAGAATAGAATAGAATAGAATAGAATAGAATAGAATAGAATAGAATTCTTTATTGGCTAAGTGTGATTGGACACACAAGGAATTTTTCTCCGGTGCATAAGCTCTCAGTGTACATACAAGCAATAAGTGATAAATCATGATCATAGTCATCATAAAAATACATTCATCATAAATCATAATACAACACTTATTGATAGGATACGAAATAAGCAATCAACATAAATCATACTACTATACTAAACAAAACAATATAAACCATAAGATACAAGCAGCAACGTTATAGTCATAAGCAGATAAGGAGATAGGTAATAGGAAAGACGAGAAGAAGGATAGTAATACAGCCTTACTAGATAGTTTGAGAGTGTTGTGGGGAATTAGTGGTTTAACAGAGTGATGCTAAATCTGCAGAAGTGCAGTTTGAGTCCTCCCCCTTCCCTCCCCTTTCCCTCCCCCCATCCCAGACAGGGCCATCTGTGGATAGCAAACTGCCAGACTGATCTTTGCAGCACCCAACTGTTTTACAAAGCGAAGAGGAAAAGAAAAGGTTGTACCTTGGTGAAGGATGGAAAAAGAAAGAGAGGGAATTGTAGTCCGGAAGGGGGAAAAGAGAAACCAAGAGAAAGGGGAGGAAAACAGTAGGAGTATTTCTCAGCATCAGGACGTAGTATTTTAGGTGCGGTGCAATTAATCCAAGATAAAGCAGACCGATGAAGTATTTTGATCCGGAGACTGTACTTGAGTAGTTTAACTCCAGGAGAGTACTAGTAGTCCTCGACTTATGACCGCAGCTGAGTCCAAAATCTCTGTTGCCAAGCGAAACATTTGCTAAGCGAATTTTGCCCAATTTAAGACCTTTCTTGCCGCCGTTGTTAAGTGAATCACTGCAGTTGTTAAGTTAGTGAGACGGTTGTTAAGTGAATCTGGCTTCCCCATTGACTTTGACAAGGAGCAATGGATGGAAATGAATCAAGGAGAGAAGCAATCTAGAACTAAGGAGAAATTTCCTGACTGTGAGAACAAATAAACCAGTGGAACGGCTTGTTTCCGGAAGTTGTGGGCGCTCCATCACTGGAGGCTTTTAAGAAGAGACTGGGCAGCCACTTGTCTGAAATGGTAGAGGGTCTCCTGCTTGAGCAGGGGGTTGGACTTCAAGGTCCCTTCCAACCCTATTGTGGGAAGAAATATTAGGAAGCCGAGGTGGTGCAGTGGTTAGAGTGCAGGACTGCAGGCTACTTCAGCTGACTGCTAGCTGCAGTTTGGCGGTTCAAATCTCACCGGCTCAAGGTTGACTCAGCCTTCCATCCTTCTGAGGTCGGTAAAATGAGGACCCAGATTGTTGGGGGCAATATGCTGACTCTGTAAACCGCTTAGAGAGGGCTGTAAAGCACTGTGAAGCAGTATATAAGTCTAAGTGCTAAGTGCTATTGCTATATCCATCCTGGTTCAGTTCCAAGCTGGGAGAAAGACACTGGAAACCTGGAGGCTGATTGGAAAGATGGTTTATTGATGAACAAAACCACCAAGCATATGGGTTCTGGGCAGCTGACCACATGGAGTGGAGAGTGGGGTTTTTTTATACCTTCTCTTGCACTCTTTGTATTTGAGCTTCCTGTTCCTGTGCAAAAACATGTCTTCTATTGGTTATTGTCAGACTCCCATGGGGCCATGTAGGGGTTATGTAGGGGTCATAGCTGGCTCTATAGGCAAAGTTCAAATCCTAGGTGTTTGTATGAGCTACGTTTGGTTGAAGTTTTTTGATGGTGATGCAATGAAGGGGCATTGGGCAACTCCTATTGTGGCTGAGGGCTAATCCTACCTTTCTTCAGGCCTTGCTGCAGGGAATTTCAAAATATCCTGTCCTGAATGGATTTCTGCTGGCAGTGTTTGCTTTGCCTATGAATAGAGCTACCTAGATACTTGGCTTCTTTCAATAAGCTCTTTAGCTCTTAAGTGCTGATATCTGCTGAGGGTTTATTATTTATTCTATTTATTTAGTGTTCTTCTATGCCGCCCTACTCCCTGAGGACTCAGGGCGGCATACAACATTTTAAGGAACAACTAGACAATAAAGTTATTAAAAACAATTTAAAAAGAGTTTTAAAAGGCATACAAAACCATGCATACATGGGGAAAAGTTGTCTCAAAATCACCCCGCCTGCAGGAAGATCCATGTCTTAATGTTGTTAAGAAAGGTGGGGGCTACTTTCTATATCCAAGAGCATGTTTCTCCATTTCTCCCTTTAGGGAAATATAATATTTTGCCTTTTTAATATTTCCTAAAATATTTCATTCTTCCAGGAGCGGGGTGGGTGCTAACTTTCTACACTATGTCAGACTAGACCTGCAAGGTCCCTTTCACCTTTGTTATTCTGTCATTCTGTTCTTGTGTTTCCTATCCTCTCACAGCTGCGTCCAGCACAAGCAGTAATGTTGCCTGGAATAGGATTTGTCCCCATTCCTCGCTCCCACCCTCTGGATGCTTATTCATCAGGGCAGCTGCATTTCTCAGGCTGGCATCCCACCGGGATAAGAGTGGGGAGAATCAAAACAAACCAACAAACAAACGAGCCAGAACAATCTCTCGGATGGACACACCCGTCTCTTGTATTTGTATTTTTATTTGTTTATTTATCAAGCATATATGATTATAAGCAAAGTATAAACAGTAAAACATGATTGAATATATACAGTATGTAATAGTACAAGCATGAATACGAGTAAAAGAGGTATGAATATATGGGTACATTAGGACAGGAACGGTAGGCACGATTGTGCGCTTATGCACGCCCCTTACCGACCTCTTAGGAATGGGGTGAGGTCAATGGTAGATAATCTAAGGTTAAAGTTTTTGGGGTTTGGGGAAGAAACTACTGAGTCAGGTAAAGTGTTCCAGGCATTGACCGCTCTGTTGTTGAAGTCGAATTTTTTGCAATCAAGTCTGGAGCGGTTTACATTAAGTTTGTATCTATTGTGAGCTCGTGTATTATTGCGGTTGAAGCTGAAGTAGTCGTTAACAGGTAGGACATTGTGGCAGATAATTTTGTGAGCTACACTTAGGTCAGATCGAAGGCGGCGTAGTTCTAAATTTTCAAGTCCCAAAATTTCAAGTCTGGTTTCATAAGGTATTCTGTTGTGAACAGAGGAATGTAATATTCTTCTTGTGAAGTATCTCTGGACATTCTCAATTGTTTAATGTCTGATATGTAGTGTGGGTTCCAGACAGATGAGCTGTATTCAAGAATCGGTCTAGCAAATGTTTTGTATGCTCTGGTTAAGAGTACAATGTTACCTGAGAAGAAGCTGCGCAAGATTAGGTTAACCACTCTTAATGTCTTCTTAGCAATGCTGTTGCAGTGGCACTTAGATCATTAGAGATGAGTACTCCAAGGTCCTTTACTAAGTGATGATCATCATCAAAGTCATGATCATCGAGTTTGTATTTTGTGTTTTGATTATTTTTGCCAATGTGTAAAACTGAGCATTTGTTGATTGAGATTCTTGGAGAGAGGGGGGGAAAAACCCTGATTCCCACAATTAAATTATCAGCGATGCCACCTCCTCTTCGCCCCCCAAAATGGTCTATTTCTGCTCAGGGTCAAATTTTCTCTGAAAATGCAGAGAAAAGACAGAAGGCCTTGCGAGAGGCGGGTGGTGGGTGGTGGGAGGAGAGCTGTGTTCAGTGTTGAACCTGGAAGGTTGGGACCGAATTCTTGACAACAAATGCCTCCCTGGGTGGGTTCAATGACTCTCCAAGGCTAAAATGCTCTTGGCTGGTGTGATATGTAATTTGAGCTGATGTCCTCCTGGAGGAGTCCCTTGAGTGGACTCGTTGACCTTCCTCACCAACATCAAAGCCGGGGGGGGGGGGGAGGGAGGGGAGAGGCCGGTGCAGCTGTTCTGAGCTGGGATGCCTGCTTCCAGCGAGCAAAATTGCCACTGCATTTGGCAGTCTTGGAAACAGAGCTTGGGGGTGGGGGATTGGTGTAGGCTAGGGAATGTCTCCCCTTTTTCCTGGGTTATTTGCTATTTCTATTCTTGGTAGTCAGTTCTGTTCCGATGGAAGGAAAGAGGTTTTGAGGAGGGGGCAGGAGGAAAATGTCCTGCTGCCCTCCAATCCTCGAATACAGCTCACCTGTCTGGAACCCGCACTGCATATCGGACTTCAATACAATTGAGAGAGTCCAGAAATATTTCACAAGAAGAGTCCTCCACTCCTCTGCTCGCAACAGAATACCTTATTCCACCAGACTTGAAATTTGGGCTTAGACAACTTAGAGCTACGTCGCCTTCGATCTGATCTAAATGTAGTTCATAAAATCATCTGCCACAATGTCCTACTTGTCAATGAATACTTCAGCTTCAACCGCAACAACACACGAGCACACAATAGATTCAAACTCAATGTAAACCGCTCCAAACTCGACTGCAAAAAATACAACTTCAGCAACAGAGTGATCAATGCCTGGAATGCACTACCTGACTCTGTGGTTTCTTCCCCAAACCCCAAAAATTTAAACCTTAGACTGTCTACAGTTGACCTCACCCCATTCCTAAGAGGTCTGTAAGGGGCGTGCATAAGCGCACCATCATGCCTACCGTCCCTGTCCTACTGTCCTATTGTCCAAATTTACCGATACATACTTTGCTTTTGTATATGTTTATGTTTATATCATATCTTGTACACGTGTTGACAAATAAATAAATGAATGAATGAATGAATGAATGAATGAATGAATAAATAAATAAATAAATAAATAAATAAATAAATAAATAAATAAATAATTTTAAAAAATCTTCAGATCCTCTACTCCTTCCATCAGTTGAACCTTACGAGTCCTTGAAGGTAATTTGAGTTTTGCAAACCGTTCTATCCAGAGGTGGTATCAGCCTGTTCGGCCCGCCTACCCGCTCACCATCCGGACGTAATGCCGTCCTATTTAGCCACGTTTTTGAGGCCGGGCGCATGCGCGGAAGGCACACGTATAAGTAACGCGCATGTACGGGAGACTGGGCGCATGCGCGGAGGTGGCGCGTGCGATTGAAGCGAGCGAGCGCGCTCACATTTGAGAACCGGTAGGGAACATAAGTGAATAATAACACCTCTGGTTCTATCAGACTGGAAGTTGCCTAGTTGCTGAAGAAGTGAGTTTGGGCTTTGTTTGATAACCAAGAATGAGAGGGCTTGAAGTTTAGTATTTTGAATTGAATGCATTGTATCCTGAGCTTCTCGCATCTAAGGCAATGTCCCATCAATTGATTATTCTCAATTGGCCAAATGAAAGAACCAAGGTTTGTTTATTATTTACTAAAAGGGATTTTCAGCTGATTTTATTCTCCTCTGGACAATGTAAACCAAAAAAAAAATAACCCCTTTCCTTTGATTGGTTAGCCACACAGAACACAAAAAGAAAAGATGTTGGGAAAATAACAATGTCTCAGGCAACAATTCTTGGCGAATTGCTCAGTTCAGTTTTTATAACAAGCAACTCTAATACAGCTGTCCATTTTTTCGGCTAGCTCGTCGTATGCTGAGGTTTGACCTATATGCATCCGACCCAATGTTACTGCTTTTCGTATTTGAAACATATTTGTATCCTAACAGAATAACAGAATTGGAAGGGACCTCGGAGGTCTTCTAGTCCAACCCCTTGCTCAAGCAGGAAGTCCTATATCATTTCAGACAAACGGCCGTCCAATCTCTTCTTCGAAATCTCCAGTGCTGGAGAACCCACAACGTCTGGAGGCAAGCCGTTCCACTGGTTAATTGTTCTCACTGTTAGGAAATTTCTCCTTAGTCTAGGTTGCTTCTCACCTTGATTAATTTCCATCCATTGCAGCTTTGGAGAATAGATTGACCCCGTCTTCCTTGTGACAGCCCCTAAAATATTGGAAAACTACTACCCTGTCTCCCCTAGTTCTTCTTTTCATTAAACTAGACTAGAGGTCTTCAAACTTGGCAACTTTAAGACTTGTGGACTTCAATTCCCAGAATAGCTGGCTGGAGAATTCTGGGAGTTGAAGCCCACAAGTCTTAAAGTTGCCAAGTTGGAAGACCTCTGAACTACACATACCTAATTCCAACAAACGTTGATTACATGTTTCAGCCTCCAGTCCCCTAATCATCATTGTTGCTCTTCTCTGCACTCTTTCTAGAGTCTCAACATCTCTAGAAATCTCAACATTTCTGGAGTCTTGACATCTAGAAACCATCCTAGTCAAAGTCTTTGCCATTTCCTTAAAACTACTTTCTAATTTGTCTTTGGTTACATTTGGGTTCCCCTATCCTGGCTGCCAAGATCCCAAAGATGGCGTCCCAGGACCTATAACCGTGATGGCGAACCTCTGGCATGCGTGCCAGAGGTGGCACGCCGAGCCCTCTCTGTGGGCACGTGTGGCATCGCCAGCTGCTCTTCTGGTTTACGATGTGTGCATGCGTGCCAGCCAGCTGGTCTTTGAGTTTCCGGGGCTCCGGTGTGCACTTATGCACACATGCATTCTGGTTTGAGCACTCGGTGCCGAAAAGGTTCACCATCACTGACCTATAAAATACACTAAATCGTCTAGATTTCTTTAGAGGTTGTGATCATAGTAATTATATCATGTATCGAATGTTGTACAGCTTACATCAGTGATGGCGAACCTTTTTTTCCTCGGGTGCCGAAAGCGCACATGTGCGCGCTATTGCACACGCTCGAGTGCCCACACCCATAATTCAATGCTGCCCCACCCCCCATGAATGTTGGCACCATCCCCCCCGCTCCCTCATTTCCCGACTTCGGGTGGGCCCGGTAGGTCCGTTTTTCTCCCTCTCCAGGCTCCAGAGGCTTCCCTAGAGCCTGGGGAGGGCGAAAACGCCCTCTCCCGCCCCCTGGAGGCCCTACAGAGGCCGAAAACCCCCTCCCAGAGCCTCCACGTGAGCCGAAAATCAGCTGGCTGGCACGCACATGTGTGCTGGAGCTGAACTAGGGCAACGGCTCACGTGCCGGCAGATATGGCTCCGCATGCCACATGTGGCACGCGTGCCATAGGTTCGCCATCACTGGCTTACATCATTCAACCTGCAACCATAATCAAGTCTGGAATTACAGTCATAAGTCATTGCGGTTATTAAGTGGATCGCCATGGGACCATTTCCCATTTTATAATCTTTTTTTGCAGTGGTTGCTAAGTCAAGCCATTTTCTCTGATGGGCAGAGAGGGGGTTGTTGTTGTTTTTGGTGGAAATGCTGGAAACTGGCCAAAAAGAAAAAGAGTCAAAAATCTATCACGTGACTGCGGTCACTGCAAACGGTTATAAAGAGGAGCCAATTGCCAAGCAGCCAAACTCCGATCACGTGACCACACGCGTGGGGAGTGCAGCCATTGTGATGTTGAAATTGGATCATAAGTGCCTTTTGGGGGGAGTCTGTTGTAACTCTGAAGAGTTGCTAAGCCGACAGTCATAAGTCGAGGTCTACCTATGCAAAAGGGGGGGGGGGCAGGTATACAGGTAGTCCTTGACTTACAACAGTTCATTTAGTGACCATTCAAAGTTACAGCTGAAAAAAAGGGACTTATGACTGTTTTTCACATCTATGACCATTGCAGCATCCCAATGGTCACCCGTGATAAAAATTCAGAGCCTGGGCAACTGACTCATGTTTAAGATGGTCTCAGTGTCATGGGATCCCCTTTTGTGACCTTCTGACAAGCAAAGTCAATGGGGAAGCCAGATTCACTTAACGACCACCTGACTAACTTAACAACTGCAGGGATTCCCTTAACCACGATGGCAAGAAAGGTCGTAAAATGAGGCAAAATTCACTTCACAAATGTCTCGCTTAGCAAAAGAAATGTTGGGCTCAAAATCATGGTTGTAAGTCAAGGACTACCTGAATGGACTGGAAAAACACAATGGGACCAATCAGTAGATGGCAATCGTCGTCTTCTTTTAACGGTCCAATAATCCCGTGCGGGGTGGAGTCTGGGCAACTGAATGAAGCTGAGTGTTTACTGGCCGGATACCCTTCCTGTCGCCAATGTGGAGTTTTGTTCAGATATAGTCGCATTGTGCCCAGAGAGAGAAATATCTGCCTCTACCTAGGATCGAACTCGCAACCTCCTGATTGTGAGGCGAGAGCTCCACCTCTAGGCCACAGCACCACTCAACCACTAGATGGCAATGGGGACAGAATTTTTCTCTGTCCTTTGGTGCCCTCTGGTGTTAGTTTAGATTTCTGCCACCCAGATATGGTAGCCCATTCTATGGTCGATTTATAATCCCTTTCAGAGGTAAATATGTTTTAGTATAAAACAAATGAGAATTTTCCAGACAGTCGGGTCTTAAGTCCTTTTAACTCATTTGTGCTTTAAGATGCAAGCCGGGTTTGTTTTTCCCTACGTAAAAACGTACAGTACAGTCCATAAATAACCCTTATTCATGAAAACCGTTCCTAGCACAGGCTCCGTAGCACAATTGCTGAAATATGCAGATGACTGTTGTGCCAGACCTTGGAACAAATCTGCAACAGGAGTCAGAAAGCTGAAAGAATGGAAAAGCAGCCATGTGTAATCAGTCTTTCTGAAATTGCAGGTGTCAAGGGAGGGTGAAAAAGGACACAAGTTTGATTAATAGAAAAATGGAAAGATTAAAGCCAGCTGGTCCGAGCCTGGAACATTATCTCTTGCACTCCACTCTCTTTCTCCGCAGGGAAGCGGAGAAAGTTTTATATAAAGAGCTTGCCGTAGGCAGAAACAAAGAAGGAAGAATGTAAAGAGGGGATTTAGTCTCTGTGGCAAGCCTTCTTTTCCTTAATCGTGATTTCATGACAAAACCACCAATGACTGGCTCATTCAGTCGGGTAAACGGATGGATTGGCAGAGGAAGAATGACAGGTGGCCGCTAATATCCTGTAGTATTGAAAATGACAAGGAAGAATGGGCCCAGTCTCCTACAATAAGCCTATCTAGAGGATCTGGGTTCTCTCAAGACCGCTCACAATATTGGCTCACTTGTAATTTTGTTAAAAAAACACACCCAGCAACGATATTCTGATTTACGGTTTAGGCAAGGGGGGATCAGAAATAGTGTCGGCAAGCCTCGCTACTTCATTTTGGCCCCTCCCCCCCTCACCGGTCCAGGCAAGATCCAGGGGGGGTATAGCGCTCAATATTGCGCCCAAAAGCCGATAATCTCCCAGCGTGCTATTTCAAGCTAGCTTCTTCACTGGCAATAGCTTGGCTTACTCCAGGGCAATCGAGTGGCGCTAGAGCTTGCTCGCGTCGCTCGATCTCACTAATGAAGGCTGAAAGCTTGCAGCGGCCCTTTGGAAGCCTTAGCCCCAGCACTGCCGTTCTCTGCCCAGTTGCTGGGTGGGCGTGGCCATGGTGGGCATGGCCTAGTTGGCCTCCTTCCATCTTTAGCATAACAGAGTTGGAAGGGACCTTGGAGGTCTTCTAGTCCAACCCCCTGCTTAGGCAAGAAACCCTATACCATTTCAGACAAATGGTTAACATTGAAATGAATATAGTTTTTTTAAAGTGTATTTTTTAAAAAAATTCCTGTAACATAGCAGGAATTCTCAATGTTAATTCAGCTCAGGGGTGGGTTCCTACTTACCTCGCTGCCAGTTTGCTTCCTCCCACGCCGCGTGGGCACGCTTCATGGGGGCGCGCGCGCAAAGCACGCACCTGCATGCACAGTGCCAAAAAATCCTGGGGGGGGGAGCTGAAAACAAGATGTCGACCACATGCACAGTGCTGGAAACTCGGCTTCTGCGCATGCCCAGAAGAAGAAAAAAGTTTAATTTTTTTTTAAATGTAAAAAAAAATTTGTTAAGATGGTGGCGCCCTCGGACCTGCACCGACTGAACCAGGTCAGTGATATCATTGTGACGTCACCAGCGGGTTGCTACCGGTTCGGGCGAACCGGTCCGAACCGGGAGGAACCTACCTCTGGTGCAGCTGCTTACAAAGGCTGCTAAGCCCTTGCTTTAAACTCCGGGATTGTATCTTCCAATCTTGAGCATCTATCTCATTAAATTATTACGTTTCAGGTTTTCTTTTTTTTTCCTGAGATTACACCTAGTGGGAAAATACATGGTTGCATATCAAGAGTTAAATTTTTCTGCCTCGTACTGTGGATGTCTTTTCATGTGGTCCTCATTTAATAACCATTAAATATGATCCTGACTTAATAACCATTCGTTCAGGGACCATTTGATCTTACTGGATGTTGGCACTGAATGAGGGGACTTGCAACCCATCCTTGCATTTACAACAGTTGCAGCATCTCCCATGGATGGTTGTGGCACTTGGCACCCTGCTCATAATTGTGATGCCTTGACTTGAAAAACGCACACACAGAGTGTGAGGTTTGAGAGAGAACCACACTGGGGAAGGACAAACTCTTTTCCTCTCCTTTCTTTCTAGTCTAATTACAGATAGCCCTGGACTTATGACCACAATTGAGCTCAACATTTCCGCTGATAAGCAAGACCGTTGTTAAGTTAATTTTGTCCCATTTTGCAACCTTTATTGCAACAGTCATTAAGTGAATCACTGCAGTTGTTCCGTTCGTAACACAATGGTTAAGGGAGCCTGTTTCCCCCTTGACTTTGCTTGTAAGAAGGTGGCAAAAGGTGATCACATGATCCAGTAGTGGGTTTCACTTACCTTCGCTGCTGGTTCGGAACCGTGAACGCGCTCGCACGCGGCGCTTCTACGCATGTGCAGAACCTTCTGCGTATGCGCAGATTGTCGGTGATGACGTCCGGGCGGGTAGGTGGAGCCTCCCGCCACCACCACTACCAGTTCACCCGAACCGGGGCGAACCAGTAGCAACCCACCACTGACGTGATCCCAAGGACACTGCAACTGTCATAAGTACATGCCAGTTGCTAAGCCTCCAAATTTTGATCACCTGACCATGGGAATGCTGTAATGGTTGTAAATAGGAAAAACGGTCCTACGTTTTTTCACTGCTGTTGTAACTTCGAATGTTCACTAGACGAACGCTTTTAAGTCAAGAATTATTTGCAAAAAGAGTGGAGAAAAAATGGAAGAGCATTGATTTAGTCTAGCGCAAGGAAAGTTTGTGGTTTCAGAGTTGCAGGCACCTCTTTCCACAAATTAGAGAGAAGACGTCTGTCATGAGAGAGAAGAGATCTTCTGTCCAGCCCACATGGAGAAAAAGCGACTGGGTTTTTTTTTTCAAGGCTGACAACGGGATTGCTTCGTCCCTTCACCTTAGGATAGCGTTTATCTTAAAAGCATGGCATTAGAATAGAATGAGTTGGAAGGGAGCTTGGAGGTCTTCTAGTCCAGCCCCCTGCTCAAGCAGGAGAACCTAAACCATTTCAGATAAGTGACTGTCTAGACCAGTGGTTCCCAACGTGGGGCCCACTGACAGATGTGAGAATTAATCTCACAGAGGTGATGTTTGATCTTTTCCCGGAATTCTGACATTAGAAATGAAACCGCAGTTTAAAAGTCTAAGTAAAATATTTATTTTGGTACAAAACAATAAATCCTCATTTGTTTACATCTCTGATATAAAAATGTTCGTCTTCTCTCAATGGAAGCCAGAAGAATAAGGGTAGATCGGAGAAAGGAATGCACACATGCGTACAAGAACATATCAATCACGTGCTCAGGAATAAACTATTATATTGAATAGGGATGCATCTCCCTGCATATGCATGTAACCGGCAATAAATCACACTGTGACACACACACCCACAGTGGGGCAATTTGATTTTTTTAAAATAACATTTTTATTGAACTTTTTTTTTACGTTAAAAACACCTCACATCCAATCTTCCCAATCCTGAGACATTGACCTTCATTTTGGTAATCCTCATACATGTTTTTCATTCAATTTACATTGCATATAGTATTCGTATTTACATTTACATTTCCTATAGACTAATATTGCACATATATATATTACTTATTATTTCTACTTTCTAACCAGTAATACCATTTTTCCCATACCATATAATATTCCTTATCTTCTCTATCCTACAGTTCTAAAGTCAATTTAACCATCCCGCACAGTCCATTATTTTCTTAATTATCATGTTTTCAGAAGGCCTACTCTAATTTCCAATTCTGCGCGTAAGCTATTCTTTCTGCCGTCAGTATGTGTATTATACAGTAATATATTGCATTTCTTTTGCGAAGGTTCCTCTAATTATTCCTAATAAAAGCATTTCCGTTTTAAATTCAATTTGGAAACCTATTATTTCTTGCGACCAACTCCTTATTTTATTCCAATATTTTCTTGCTTCAGGGCATGACCACCACATATGAAAGTTCATACTTACATTTCCAACATTTGAGACTCAGATTCGGGTAAATTTTTGCCAATCTTGCCGGTGCCAGATGCCAGCGATAAAACATTTTGTATAAATGTTCTTTATATGAGGCCAGTGTTAATTTATACTTTTTTGTCCACAATTTTTCCCAATCCTCCAATTGAATATTGTAGCCAAAATTTCTTGCCCAAGCTATCATATTTCTTTTTACTACTTCCTCTTCCCTATCAATTCTTAACAAGTAATTATACATTTTAGATATGAATTTCTCCTCTGTTCCTAATAGGGTTTTATCTATTGGTTGTTGTTCCCGATCAATGCCAAATTCTTCTATATCCTTTTTGTATCTTGTCTGTAATTGTAGGTATGAATGACCACCAATCAATAATTATTCCCTGTTCTCTCAGTTCTTGATTTGTTTTCAGTTTACCTCGATTATCCAACAATTGATTGTACCTTCTCATTTTAGTTACATTTAGAGTATTAGGATAGATCCTTGCCTCCATTTTAGATAGCCATCCTGGTATTCTGTTGTAATGTTTTTCCTCCTAATTTTCCTCCAAACTTGCAATAGTGCGCCTCTAATTAAATGATTTTGAAACTATGAATGTTTTATATTATTTTTTCCCACAAATACGCATGCCACCCTGTTTGCAAATCATGTCCTTCTAATGTGAGTATTCTTTTATTATTTAGAAGTATCCATTCTTTAATCCATATTGGTGTAGCTGACTGATAGTATCCTGTAGTAATTTAAGTTTTATTCTAGGTTTTTTCCCTGCCCATACAAATTTAGTTATTATTTTATTCTGTTCACCGAAGAGCAACTCACCCCTGAGCCAAACCCAAATCCTGCAACCTGTTCTTCATACGTTTTAGTCTCCGGGCCTTTGATCATCTTAGTTGCTCTTCTCTGAACTTTTTCCAAAGTCTCAACATCTTTTTTGTAGTACGGTGACCAAAACTGGTTGCAGTATTCCAGGTGTGGTCTTACTAGGGTTTTATAAAGCAGTACTAATAGCGCGGCACAAGCTGTGCCTGTTTCCCAGTGTTCTTCCCTCCATTCAAGATGGATGGACCCAAAGCTGATCTAAATATTGTTGCATCCGATTACAAGGTAGTAGTTGTATGTGCTATGAAATGAAGACTGAGAGAGATCAGGAGAAAAAGAAAATACGGGGAATAATATATTATTCCCCACAGCAAAGAGAAGCAGAGATTACCCAATTAATTCTTTTATCCAAAGAAGAGAATATGTCTAACCTTGTTTCTGTTTTGAAATTGCTTCCTGATTTTGTGCTTGGAATGAAAACGAATAATGAAACTTTTGGTTTTGTTTTTGCTAACTAGACAGGTTTATTGTTATAGAAACGGCTTGTACATACTGTTGTGTAAAAGTAAACAGTTGTGGTTGTAATGTTGTCGTCGTCTACTGCGCTAAATAGAGCTGGAAGTTGATGCCTTTTTCTTTCCCTTTTCCCTCTTTACACCATTTTCCCCTCCCCCTCCTCCTAGTTTTCTATAACTTTTTTGAGTTTCTCTTTGCATTTTACATTTTGATAAACCAATAAAAAAAATTTAAAAAAAGAGAGAGAAAAGAAAATGCAAACCTTTTGAGTAATCTGATTTTCTAGGCAAGATCTCCATGAAGAAGCCAGCTAGGTTTGGGAGTGATTTTCGGTGCCTTTTCTTCTTGGTTATGAGGTTGATGTAGGAGATGACCAGATACAGATTGACAGAGTTGGAAGATGACCTTGTAGGTCATCTAATCCACCACCACCCCTGCCCAAGCAGACCCTACACCATTTTTGACAGATGGCAGTCCGGTCTCTTCTTGAATATTTCCAGTGATGACGCTTCCACAACTTCTGAAGGCAACTTCTGTTCCATGGGTTGATTGTTCTCGAGGGCAGAGTCAAACATGTCATCAGTTTGGAGTCATTACGTTCCCACAAGAGACCCAAGTGCAGCTCCCCATCCACCCCCATGAATTCTGCTGACCCTTATAAAATGCCAGCTTGGCTTGACCATTAATAGATCAGATACTTGAGTACAGGTAGCAGGAAATAAACTTTCAGCGCTTTCAACTCTATTCGTCTTCCTGCTTTCTCGCGCCTAACATTCGCTTTCCTTTCCTAGCTAACTTTGATACCCTAATCCTGCTGCTCCAGATGAGGCTGACATATAAACCAGCACCAGACAATGAAGGCTTATTAATAGCTGCGTCGAGATTCAGAGCCAGGCTCAGAAGGGTGGGGGAGCCCACTCGGTTCATGCCATCAGCAATCTATAAATAGAGACCACACCACCGCCTTGTCACTTTACAAAGCAGTCACACTCAGGGAGAACACAGCACATAATAAAAGAGGGAAGAAAAAGGGCGCAGGGCAATTGTATTGGTTCCTTTAAGCGTACCCAAAAAAATGGAAAAATCGGAAGGAGTTTCTCATTTTGCGCTGACATTTTTTCCCCGCTTCAAAAAGATTTTGAGATACTTTGCTAATTTTTTTTTGCTGGCTATTTATTTATTTATTTATTTATTTATTTTGTGAGATTTATATACCGCCTCACAGTGCAAGCACTCTCTAAGCGGTTTACACCAGTAAGCAATGTATATTTATATTGCCCCCAACAATCTGGGTCCTCATTTTACCTACCTTGGAAGGATGGAAGGCTGAGTCAACCTTCAGCTGGTGAGATTTGAACCGCTGACCTGCGGATCACAGTCAGCTAAAGTGACCTGCAGTACTGCACTCTAACTGCTGCGCCATCTCGGCTCTTCTTTGGGCTCCTGGGGTTAAAGTTTCCAATAATGGCCAACCAAAAATGCCTAGGGAATACGCAAAGAGGAGGTTTTCTTCCGGTGCTTAAAGGCTGCATTTCATGTGGGGGTGTCTCAGAGGAAGGTTTTTTTTTTTAAAAAAAGAGTCCAGGTACTGATTACAACAGTGCAATTGAAGAGCCACCTGTTCTGTTATGTGCCTTGTACGTGGAAAGTAACACACCAGAGGAAGCGGATTATTTAGACCAGCGGCCAGTGGTGGGCTGCTGACAGTTCTGACCGGTTCAGGCGAACTGGTAGTTCCGACGATCAACTGGCTCCGCCCACCTGCCCCTGCCCTATCTTGTCCTATATTTCCTCCTTTTTGGCTCAGCTGATTCACACGGCACAGCTGATTTCTGCACCTCTGATGTTCTACTTACCGGGGCTGCCTTAGAAGGTAAGCAGCTGAGCTTCAAATTGCTGTATTTTGAACACTGCGCGCAAGTGCGTTAGGCGCATACGTGCAATCACCGAACCGGTTGTTAAACCAGTTGCAGCCCACCACTGCCAGCGGCCCTCATCTTTTTGGGTACCAGAGACCGGTTCCGTGGAGAGAGGGTCTTCTGTGGACTAGTGTGTATGGCTTTGCCTGTTGCCTGCATCCCACGGATGGGGCTTCACTTGTTTGCGCAGCCCGGTTTCTGGCATGCCACAGCCCCAGTGCTGGTCCACAGCCCAAGGGCTGGGGACCCCTGATTTAGACCCATTTTAGTGGGGGGTTCAGGCTGGGATTGTGCTTGTAGATGACCCGTGGCTGAGTTGGGATGGCAGTGGTGTCTATATCAAGGGTGGAATTCAAAAATTTTCCCTACCGGTTCTGTGGCTGTGGCTTGGTGGACATGGCAGGGGAAGGATACTGCAAAATCCCCATTCCCTCCCCACTCCTGGGGGAAGGATACTGCAAAATCCCCATTCCCTCCCCACTCCTGGGGGAAGGATACTGCAAAATCCCCATTCCCTCCCCACTCCTGGGGGAAGGATACTGCAAAATCCCCATTCCCTCCCCACTCCAGGGGGAGGATACTGCAAAATCCCCATTCCCACCCCACTCCAGGGGGAGGATACTGCAAAATCCCCATTCCTACCCCACTCCAGGGGGATACTGCAAAATCCCCATTCCCACCCCAATCCAGGGGGAAGGATATGGCAAAATCTCCATTCCCACCCCACTCTGGGGCCAGCCAGAGGTGGTATTTGCCAGTTCTCTGAACTACTCAAAATTTCTTCTACCGATTCTACAGAACCTGTCAGAACCTGCTGGATTTCACCCCTGCGGGATATCCTTGTGTGCCTTGATCTATCATCTGCTTTTCTTATCAATCAACCATGGTGTCCTAAGCCAGCTCCAGGAGTTGGGGGTTAGGGCTACCATTTTAAAGGGGTTCTCTTCCTTATCCCCCAGACCTATTTCAGTTGAGGTTAAGGGGGGGGAGAGAGAACACCCTTGGCCCCTCCTTTGCAGGACACAGGGTTGGGACTGTAATATGTCAGAATCTATTGTTGATTTTTTTAAAAAACTTGAAGCAGAGAATCATTTCAGCTGCCAAATTTTTAAAGAATCGATTGGATCACCTTGGAGTGAAATGGCTGGCAAACGGTGGGCCAAACCAACCAACTCTACTGGCTAAAATATGTAGTTAAAAAGCAGCAATTAGGGTCGTGCTTATTTCCTAATGTCCTGCTTTGGTAAGATGATGAACCGCAGTGAGACAAAAGGCAGTCTTTGGGAGTTTAAAAAAATTGTTAACTTTGCTGATGTTTTTGAAAGTCATAAAGTCCTCTGCTATTTCAATCGGAACATGGTCATTTGAATGCCAAGGTCTTGGCACGTGCTGCAATCTCAAAAAGAGCATCTCTGAATTGCAATGGGTGTTGTTGCTGGTTTAGAAACTGTCTGTATGTTTATATGAATGGCTTGCCTTCAAAAGTTGTGGTGGCTCCATCACTGGAGGTTTTAAAGAGCCATTTGGGTCTCCTATTTGTGTAGGGGGTTGGCGTAAAAGACATCCAAGGTCCCTTCCTACCACTGTGTTGTATTGTGTTGTGTTGTGTCGCGTCGCATCCTGTCCTGTTCTATTCCATTTCATTCTATCCTATATTCTATTCTATTCTATTCTATTCTATTCCATGTTAACCTTAGACTGTCTACAGTCGACCTCTCCTCGTTTCTAAGAGGTCTGTAAGGGGCGTGCATAAGCGTACCACTATGCCTACCGTCCCTGTCCTACTGTCCTACTGTCCTATTGTCCTCTTTTATCGTTACTTTTTACTTATGTTTATACAAATTACTACTATCCTATACATGTTTGACAAATAAATAAATAAATGTTCTATTTTGTTCTATATTTTATGTTCGCATCCTATTCTATTCTATTCTATTCTATTCTATTCTATTCTATTCTATTCTATTCTATTCTATTCTATTCCATTCCATTCCATTCCATTCTATTCTATTCTATTCCATTCCATTCTTCTATTCTATTCTATTCCATTCCATTCCATTCCATTCCATTCTATTCCATCCTATATTCTATTCCATATTCCATATTCTATTTCATTTTCTGTTCTGTTCTGCTCTGTTCTATTGTGTTGTGTTCTGTTCTGTTGTGTTCTATTCTATTCTATTCTATTCTATTCTATTCTATTCTATTCTATTCTATTCTATTCTATTCTATTCTATTCTATTCTATTCTATTCTATTCTATTCTACTTGCAATATCTTTACCTTAGAAAGAACAAGTTTTAATGTGAGTCAAGCATCAACATTTTGATGACATGACCATGGGAACGGTACAACCATTGCAATTATGAAAAATGGTCCTGAGTCACTTTTTTCAGTGCCACTGTAACTTCGAACGGTCACTAAATGAATGGTTGCAGGTCGAGGATTAGCTGTAATCCAAATAAGCTGTTATCAGCTTCCGGAGCCACATCTCACCGAAGAACCATTTCCCACATCCCTTGAATTAAGTTTTTAGTCTCTGCCTTGTTTTTTCTTTCTCCGCAAACATCCTCAGGATTGAGAGAAACCTTAGCCCCCGAGTTCTCTAAGCAGTAGCAAGAAGTTGGCAGTTGGCAATAAATATTTATGAGAATTGACATAATGAAACGAACTTATTATATACAAGCTCCCCAAGGGCAGGAGCATTTAAGCTTCATTCTCTCTCTCTCTCTTTACTAGACGGCATTGTCTCGATCTCTCTCTCTGTTCTGGAGCAAATTGCTTATTTTGTGGTCCACTTCCACGAGGGTGGCTATTAATGCAGCCAGCTGCTTCTTCTTGGCAGACCTTAGCCCAGACAGGACAAGCTTTATATGTTTGCTGGTTGGTTGTGTTGTTACGGTCTGGCTGTTTTTAATCTTTGTCTTGGATTGAACTGCAATCTGCAAGACAGCAAGCTTTCGGATTACACTGGCATCTTCGTTGGCTTCTGCCTTTGCAAGAAGAGCAAGCCAAAGCAGCACCTTGCTGGGAGCAGTTCCAACCATTCTTTGTAGCTCTTGCAAAGATCTTGCACTCCAATGCAAGGGATAGAGCAGTGATGGCGAACCTTTTTTGGCTTGGGTGCCAAAAAGGTGCGCGCACGCGCAATAGTGCGCATGCATGTGCCCACACCCATAATGCAATGCCCTCCCCCCATGCATGCGCACAACTCCCCACACTGCCCTCCTGCGCATGTACACAGACTCACAGAAGCCTCCAAACTTCTGGTTGGCCCATTGGACCGTTTTTCGCTGTCCCCAGACTTCAGGAAAGCTTCCTGAAGCCTGGGGACGGCGAAAAACGGCCCAACCGGAAGTTCGGAAATGAACTTCCTGTTGGCCCGTTTGGCCGTTTTTCGCCATCCCCAGGCTTCAGGAGGCTTTCCTGAAGCCTGGGGAGAGCGAAAATGACCGAAAAGAAGGCCGAAAATCAGCTGGCCAGCGCACACTTGCACGCTGGAGCTGACATAGGGCAACACCTCGCGTGCCTTCAGATATGGCTCCGCGTGCCACCTGTGGCATGCGTGCCATAGGTTCGCCATCACTGGGATAGAGGATCGAATTGAGGCCACCTCACTGGTTGGGGTGAAGAAAGTGAGAGTTTTGCAATCCAAAATGCCAATCTGGGTCATGCAGTTTTCTCTGGATTGGGGTTGGGTTTAGCCAGGTTATGGGACAGAGCCTGCTCCAGGTAGAAGCCACTGAGGATGAACAAAGCAATGGATCGAATGGGAAATGTCTATGGAGATACTCAGTCACCCAGGTCATGGTTGTCCCAAAGGTTCTTGTTTTTTCAAGAGGCAACTGGGCTTTCTGGTTCTTTTTTTCTTTGAAGGTGTTTCGCTTCTCATCCAAGAAGCTTCTTCAGCTCTCTTGGATGAGCAGCGAAATGTCTTCAAAGAAAAACCAGAAAGTCCAGTTGCCTCTTGAAAAAACAAGAACCTTTGGGACAGAATGGGGAAAAAACAAATTATGCTGGTTCTCTGCAATAACTTAGTGGCTCTAAATAACTTTAGTGGCGCAGTGGTTACAATGCAGGATTGCAGGCTAACTCTACTCACTGCCAGGAGTTCGATCCTGACCGGCTCAAGATTGATTCAGCCTTCCATCCTTTTGAGGTTGGTAAAGTGAGGACCCAGATTGTTGGGAGCAATATGCTGACTCTGTAATCTGCTTAGAGAAGGCTGTAAAGCACTGTGAAGCGGTATATGTCTAAGTGCTATTACTTCCTTCCTTCCTTCCTTCCTTCCTTCCTTCCTTCCTTCCTTCCTTCCTTCCTTCCTTCCTTCCTTCCTTCCTTCCTTCCCAGTGGTTAAAATGCAGTATTGCAGACTAACTCTACCCACTGCCAGGAGTTCGATCCTGACCGGCTCAAGCTGATTCAGCCTTCCATCTTTCCGAGGTGGGTAAAAGGAGGACTCAGATTGTTGGGAGCAATATGCTGACTCTGTAAACTGCTTAGAGAGGGCTGTAAAGCACTGTGAAGCGGTATATAACTCTAAGTGCTATCCCTTCCTTCCTTCCTTCCTTCCTTCCTTCCCAGTGGTTAAAATGCAGTATTGCAGGCTAACTCTGCCCAATGCCAGGAGTTCGATCCTGACCGGCTCAAGTTGATTCAGCCTTCCATCCTTCCGAGGTGGGTAAAATGAGGACCCAGATTGTTGGGGGCAATAGGCTGACACTGAAAACCGCTTAGAGAGGGCTGTAAAGCACTGTGAAGAGGTATATAAGTCTGAGTGCTATTGCTATTGCTATTGGTTATGGCATTCCAGTTTGATCTAGTGATTAAGGCACCAGGCTAGAAACCAGGAGTCTGTGAGTTCTAGTCCCACCTTAGGCATAAAAGCCAGCTGGTATCTTTGAGCCTGTCACCATCTCTCAGCCCTAGAAGAGACAATGGCAAAGCTCTTCTGGAAAACTACAAGGACCGTTTCCAGGGTCCTGCTAAATTCCAGTTCCCAGAATTCCCATCCAGGAGGGGCAGCATGCTGGAGAAGGTTGCAGGATGTTCAGGGGTCTTCAGTGGCACAATTTCCCAGAAGGAAAGTGTGTTGATCTTAAAATGTCTTATCTTAGTACATCTTCCTTCTGGGAAATTGCTAAGGCTGCTTGGTGTCCTATATTCCTGCCCCAGAGTGGAGTTAGGGTTTGACAGCAATCCTGGAAAAACAGTCTCCAAAATTTTGGTCTTCACGGGAGATGAATCCTATGACAATTAAATCAGAATATTCACACAGACCTTTGACTCCTGGGTAATTAAGCAAGCAGACTTCTGGGCTAATTTTGCCGAAATTCTCCTCTTCTGGGAAGTCCTTTGGGGGGAGGGGGAGGGCTGAGCAGTTGCAAGGAAGGTCCGTGAATGCCCCCTCCCCGATTTGCAGCCGGAAAACGCTCCTCCCCGTTAGGGGGCTCGAACCCTCTAGGGACCTGGCCTGTCTTTCGGTGACAGCTTCCTCCACACACCCAGCCCCAAAGCGGAACCCCTCAAAACCCCGCTTCTCGTGATCCACTCGGCGGGGATCCCTCTCGCCCCTTCGCCCCAACCAGGGCTGGGTTTCCACCGCGAAACCGGAGCCTGGCGCGCAACCTCCTCCCACGGTCGAGTTTCAGCCAGTCCAAAGATAGAAAGAGACGGCGGGGCGGCCCCAGAGGCAATAGAAGTTTTGCCCCGGCAGGGAGGGTCAGGGGACCGGACGGCTTGGCAAGGGCAACCGGCCAGCCTAGGCTTTGTGCCGAAGTCGGTGGGGGGGGACCCCTTCTCCTCCTCCTGCCCACCCCTTCTGGCTCGCCCCCCTGGCTCTGCTATCCCTCCTCCGTCTTCTCCCCCTCCCCAACCCTTCCAGCTCGGTTCCCCCCCCCCATCTTCTCCTCCCCACCCGTTCTGGATCGGTCCCCCTCCCCGCTTGGCTCCGCCCCCCCCCCCGTCTTCTGCCCCTCTCCACTCCTTCTGGCTCGATTCCCCGTCTTCTCCTCCTCCCCACCCCTTGGCTCGGTTTCCCCCCCCCCGAATCTTCTCTTCCTCCCCCTCCCCCTTGGCTTCGGCTCTTCCCCCCCCTCTTCTCCTCCTCCCCTCCCTTGACTCTGTTCCCCCCCCGCCTTGCCTCTGGGCCAGTTCCCTCCCCAGCCCGGAGGGGACCCATCTGTCCGTCTTCTCCGAGGCGAGAAAAGCGGGCGCAGTGTGTGTGTGTGTGTGTGTGTGTGTGTGTGTGTGTGCGGGTCTGCCGAGCGAGCGGAGCAGGAGGAGGCGCGGCCGTCTCCAGCGGACTCCCCAATCGGGACTTGGCGCGCGCCCGGGGGGGCTGTATGTGGGTGTGGGTGTAAGCAAGGGAGCGTGCGGGAGGGAAGGAGGGAAGGCTGGGTCGGTGGGTGTGCAACTGGCGGAGTCCCCCCTCGCATTCACACAAGATGGCGATGGAGGGGCGAGCGACCCCTTCTCCGGCTTGCGCGCACCTCTAAAAAGAAAAGCAAAAAAGAAAAAGGCAGACCCACCGCAGCCGCCGCCAAGCAACCGAGCAGGGGTTCCGGGCGGCCCCCCTCGCTTCTCCGCCGCAGGCTCCCATGGCGCTGCCGGGCTGGGCTCTGCTGCTGCTGCTGACCTTGACCACGGTGGAAGGTAAGCCCCAAGCCAGGAGGGTCCGGCGGGCTTCTCTTGGCTCTCCGAGATCGCTCCTTCCCCGGGAAAGGCTCCCATTGAGGAAGGGGCGCTTGGCTCGCCGCGCTAGGCTCCGACTCGGGGCGCGCAGAAGAGCCGGGAAAGCGCACGGGGCGCCCGCAGGCTGCGCGCAAAGAAAGGGGGTCCGGGGAGGAGAGTGGGAAGCACTATTGGAGGAGGGGGTGGAAGGTAGACGGAGCCCGGCCGAGAAAAGGTACCAGAGCCGCGGAGGCCAGCCAACTGCCGCGGCCGGGAAAGGAGGAACGCCCGCACGGCCACTAACCCTTGCGAGCCCCGCGGCTTTCCTCTCCAGCGCGCCCCCTTCCCGGTGATGGCTCCAAACAGGTGTATGCGGGAGGGAGGCGGTGGCGGCGGCTACTAGCGAGGGATGGACGCGGAGCAGAAGTGCCCAAGACCGGCCAGGCGGCCAGCGGCTCTCGGTCTCGGTTAGCGCGCCAAGAAGCGGCGTGCGGGGGGCTGGAGCGGCCCCTCGTTGTTCCCGCGGCGCAAACAGCGCGAAAGCAACGCCTAAGTGCCATTTGAAGTGGCTTACTTTCTTTGTCTGTGAAGATTCTCAGTCATCCAGGTTCGTGGTTGTCCCACGGGTGTTTTTTTTTCAAGAGGCGACTGGACTTTCTGGTTTTTCTTTGAAGACGTTTCGCTTCTCATCCGAGAAGCTTCTTCAATTCTCTCGAGCTGAAGAAGCTTCTTGGAGTAGAAGTGAAACATTTTTAAAGAAAAAAAAAAAGCCCAAGAAAGTCCAGTTGCCTTTTGGAAAAAGCACCCTTGGGATATTGTCTTTGGAGATTCCCAGTCATCCATGTCATGGTTGTGCCAAAGGTGCTTTTTCAAGAGGCAACTGGACTTTCTGTTTTTTTCTTTTCTTTTTGTTTGAAGACGTTTCGCTCCTCATCCAGGAAGCTTCTTCAGCTCTGACTGGATGATGGGGATAGATCAGCGGTGAAATCTACTTACCTTCCCTACCGGTTCAGAAGCGCACGCTTTGCGCACGTGTGCTTTTTTACCCTCTGTGCATGCACAGAAGGCTTTGTGCATGCGCAGAGGGCTTAAAAAAAAAGAAAATGGCAATGTCCGGGCGGGTGGGCAGAGCCTCGCGCTGCCACCGCTACCGGTTCTCTGAACCACCGGCAGCTGCCGCTACCAGTACGCCCGAACTGGACCGAACCAGTTCAGCAGTTCAGCTGTTCAAATCTCACCGGCTCAAGGTTGACTCAGCCTTCCATCCTTCTGAGGTCGGTAAAATGAAGACCCAGATTGTTGGGGGCAATATGCTGAACTCTATAAACCGCTTAAAGAGGGCTGTAAAGCACTATGAAGCGGTATATAAGTCTTAGTGCTATTGTTATTGCTAACCAGTAGCATTTCACCCCTGGGATAGATATCTATCTTCAGTCAGAGCTGAAGAAGCTTCTTGGATGAGAAGCGAAACGTCTTCAAACAAAAAGGAAAGAAAAACCAGAAAGTCCAGTTGCCTCTTGAAAAAGCACCTTGGGGGTGAGTTGCTTTGCGAGATCCAGAAAGGAGATCTGTGACCGATCCAGCCGCGTTCCAGAAACTGTGCGAGAGAATAATCCTGGGTGAGCAGCAAAGGGTCGATGCTGTATAAGAAAAAAAAATTGCTCTTAGAAAGAAAAAATAAATCCCCAAACGACAAGACCACAAACAAAATGCTTTGTTTGTTTACAAGATGGCAGGGGCTCCATCTCAACTCTTCCCCCTTCCTCAGATTAATTTCCTGGATCGGCTTCTCTTCTCTGGTGAATGCAATCGGAACAGCTGCTTCCCAGCAGCCTTCAAATGTGCCTTCCAGATGTTGGGGCTTTCACTCTCATTATCCCTAGCAAGCAAAGATCGCAGTGGCAGTCGCAGTGACTAGATGTAAGAGCTTCCATGTGGAAAGCCCCCTGAAGCAGATTCAGTGTCTCAATTGTCTTCCCAAATCTCTTGCCCTCTAGTTGTGTAGGGACTAAGTCGTGTGTGGACTACACTTCCCATCACCTGCCTCGTGGTGAAAGGAGTTTTCATCTAAGCACATCTGGAAGACTCTGGGTTGGACAGAGTTAACCCAGTAATGTTAGTTTGATGGGTATAGGAAGCAAGCCAATAAGGCTCTTTTAAAGTTCTTTGTTCCAATATCACCTCTGTAGGTTATTGGATTTTTGTCAGTCTTGAAGGGCAGAAAACTCCTGCTTGGGCAGGGGGTTGGACTAGATGACCTGCAAGGTCCCTTCCAACTCTGTTAAACTGTTAAAAGATGGACCTTGTATCAACAAAACTCTTGGTCATTCATAACTTTCAGGGCCCATATGGCGCTCCCAGAAAGTTGCTTTGACAGATGATCTTCAGAACTTCTGAATGCGACATTAGAGAGAGTTGGTGATGAAACATAAAGCATCGGTTTTTGCTGTGAGTTGGTGAAAGATACATTGTCTTGAAGGATCTCTCTGCCTTGCAGCTGCCTTCATATCTCATGTTTAGAGGGCAAAGCTGCCTCTAATGTGTAGATTCCAACACAAAGGAATCCAACACAAAGGAATGAGAGAGTCTGAAGATTCACTGTATCACCTAGCCCAGGGGACTCTAAAACTTGGCAGCTTCAGGACTTGTGGACTTCAACTCCCAGTTCTTCAAGCTGGCTGGTGAATTCTGGAGCTGATGTCTACAAGTCTTACGGTTGCCAAGTTAGGAGACCCCAGATCTAGCCTGTTGCTTAACAGCCTACTGGCAGTCGCTGGTATGATGGCCTCTGGCATGGACATGAAACCTCCAAGGAAGCTGGTCTTCTGGATCTTCAGTATTCATGTTGATGGACCATCTGGTCTGGCCTGGTTTGCATTCTCAAGGATTTCTCTCAAACTATGAAACCAACATGTATGGTTGGGTTTATTTTGGATATAGGTTCTGTAATTAGATTTTTTTTAAGTGATCTATGGATTTGGGGAAAGAAGAAATTTAATAAGCGTTCTTAATAAGCGTTCTGTAGGAAAGCAGTGATGACTGTTGTCTTGGGTGGATCATTAGCTGCTCAAGGATAAGTTTCCAGTTATCTGAATTCCTCAAAGGGCTGGGGATCTGAATTTGACGGCCACACCCTGGAGAATGAGACAAACAGGAAAATTTCAGGTTCTTTTTGGGAGCTTCTCCATTGTGGTCCATACAGGAAAGGAAATGGAGAATTGCAGGCTTTCTCCAGGATCTTTAAATTGTAGTTTGTTAATCTACCTGGTACAGGTAGTCCTCGACTTACGGCCACAATTGGGCCCAGAATTTATGTTGCTAAATGAGAAATTTGTTAAGTAAGTTTTGTCTCATTTTACGACTTTTCTCGCCACTTTTGTTACGGGAATCACTGCAGTTGTTACATTAGGAACACGGTTGTTAAGTGAATCTGGCTTCCCCGTTGACTTTGCTTCTCAGAAGGTCGCAAAAGGGGAATCACGTGACCCCGGCACACTGCAGCCGTCATAAATGTGAGTCAGTTGTCAAGCATCCGAATTTTATTCGCATGACCGTGGGAATGCTGCAATGGTCATAAATGTGAAAAATGGTCATATAACTCACTTTTTTCAGTGCCTTTGTAACTTTGAATGGTCACTAAGTGAACTGTTATAAGTTGAGGACTACCTGTACCATTTAACCCCCTTCCCATATGGCCCTGTTTCTGAAGTCACTCAGAGCAGAGCTCAATTCAAGGTCTTCCTTACTTTCTTATCATTTTTAAGGCTAATTATCAGCTGGTGTCAATTGTCACATCATTGAATTAAGGTTTAGTGTGGTTAATCATTCACAGATGTAATAATAATAATAATAATAATAATAATAATAATAATAATAATAATAATAATAATAATAATAATAATAATAATAATAATAATAATAATAATAATAATAATAATAATAATCACTGCCACACAGCTGGATCATCAAATGCTTAGAAACTATTGGCATCAGCAAAAATATTACATCATTCACTGAAAAAGCTCCAACACTGGAAGTTTTTAAGAAGATGTTGGATAACCATTTGTCTGAAGTAGTGTAGGGTTTCCTGCCTAAGCAGGGGGTTGGACTAGAAGACCTCCAAGGTCCCTTCCAACTCTGTTGTTGTTGTTGTTATTGTTGTTGTTGTTGTTGTTGTTGTTATACAATTGTATCACAGCGGCCAGTTGTTTCGCCGGATTTGGCATTGATTACTAGTCGAGCCCTTCCAACTGTTATTCTATTCTATTCTATTCTATTCTATTCTATTCTATTCTATTCTATTCTATAGTCTAGACCCGTGATGGCGAACCTATGGCACGGGTGCCACAAGTGGCACGCGGAGCCATATCGGTGGGCACGCGAGCTCAGGTCCGGCGTGCATGTGTGCACCAGCCGGCTGATTTTCGGGCCTTCTGGGCCCACTGGGAGACAGGAAACAGGCTGTTTCCAGCCTCCAGAGGGGGTGGGGAAGGCCGTTTTCGCCCTCCCCAGGCTCCTAGGAAGGCTCTGAAGCCTGGGGAGAGCAAAAAATGGGCGTGCCATTGCATGCTGGGAGCAGGGGGGGTCATGCGTGCATGTGTGGGGATGCATGGAATTATGAGTGTGGGCACGCACACACGTGATCCCCCACATTCCCCCCTCTTTTGGCACGCGAACCAAAAAAGGTTCGCCATCACTGGTCTAGACTCTAGTCTAATCTAGTCTAGTTAAATGGACTCTGAAGATTTCCATGTACAGTAATCCCTCGCTATATCACGGTTCACCTTTCACAGTCTCGCTGCTTCACGGATTTGCATCGTGCATTGTGTTCTGCATTCCTATTTGGCTGATTGGTAGAACAGCTTGCCAAGAACAGTGAAATACACGTGAGGCCAGGGGTAAAATCCTCCCGGTTCACACAGCTCAACAACCTGGTGGTGTTTGCGGCGCGGGGCTTCCCCCACCCGCTTCCCCCGCCCACCTGGATGTTGGCATCTGCGTTCTTTTGCCCTCTGCGCATGCGCAAAGCTGAAGTTATTACTTCATGGATTTCGCCTATCACGGGTTCTTTTTGGAACGTAACCCCAGCGAAAAACGAGGGATCACTGTATACTAAAATATATTGGAAACATGATCCCCAAATAGGCCTACGAAGGTGAAAAACAGATGAAATACCAATGGCAATTTGTTGAAATGACATGAAGGTCCTTCAGTGATAGGGGTTTTATGATAAGGGCATTCCTCAAGTTATGACTATTTATTCAATGACCAAAGTTATACCGGTGCTGATGGAAGGGACTTACGACCTGTCCTTGAAGTTTGATAAGACTTTCTGAAAAGCAGGCTTGGGTAACCAAGGAAAACATTTGAGAAGCACAGGTTGAAAGGCAGTCAGATTCCAAAGTGGAAGGTTTACATTTTAACAGAGTACAAATAATAAAGGACAGACAAGACCACGTATGTCTAAGCAAAATATACTTACATGTACTGCAAAAACACACACACCAAATCGGGCTTCCCCATTACCCTGCCCCAAGGCATGGGCGAACAGCCAGGTTTAAAAAAATAATAATTCTGGAACACCATCCAGGTGAGAATCACATGGAAAAAGTCAATACATTTAACCTTATTAACTCTATCTAATCTATTTTACAAATGAATGAATAAAGGATGAGCCCAGCTGGCAGTCTTAAGGATAAGAGGTCTTGTGGACCTCATGATCCCAACGCTATACAGTTAGTCCTTGACTTACAGCAGTTCATTTAGTGACTGTTCTAAGTTACAACGGCACTGAAAATAGTGACTTAGGAACGTTTTTCACAGTTACGACTGACCGTTGCAGCATCCCCATGGTCACGTGATCAGAATTCAGACACTTGGCAACTGACTCATATTTATGACGGTTGCAGTGTCCCGGGGTCACATGATCCCCTTTTGCGACCGTCTGATGAGCAAAGTCAGCGAAGAAGCCAGATTCACTTAACAACCAGCTTACCCACTTATCAACTGCAGTGATTCACAACTGCAGTGAGGCAAGAAAGGGTGTAAAATGGAGCAAAACTCACTTAACAACTGTCTCGTTTAGCAACATAAATGTTGGGCTCAATTGTGGTTATAACTCGAGGACTCCCCGTAGAGTGAGCAATGGGCCTCTTCAAGCATGCTACACTTGTTAATATCCCCATTTCAGCTGCCACTTAATAGCATCTTAGCTGAGCTTAGCTTAGCTTGAAAGTTAAGCAGAGTTGATCCTGGTTAGATTTTTGGGGGTGGGGGAACTACGAACAAATCCCAGGCCTGAAAGCTAAAAGTTGGGGACATTTCGTGTGTTGGAAGAAATGTCCATCTGGGTTCAGTTCCAAGTGGGGAGAAAGATACTGGAAACATGGAGACAGCTTGAAAAGATGGTTTAATGGTGGACAGGACCACATGGTTTTGAGATTCTGGGCAAAAAGGTACATGGGTGAGAGAGAGAGAGAGAGATTTATACCCTCTGTTGGGCTTTGAATTTGAGCTTGTATTCTGATTGGTTGTCAGACTCCCATGAGGCCATGCAGGGGTAGCTTTGTAGGTTGTCTTTTGAGTCCCAGGCTTGGTTGACTCTTGGTGGGTGATGATGTAATGAAAGGGCTTTGGGCAATTCCTACTATGGCTCTGCCTGAAGGAGGTAGATCTTTGTTATGTAGAATAGACTGGCTTGGGCGAGAAATTTTGGATATAATATTGAATTGGAGCAATGGGATAAATTATGGGAAGTTAATTACAAACTTACAATGGCAGTGGCCTATAAGGAAAATTTATATAAAATGTTTTACCAATGGCATCTGCCACCAGCGAGATTGGCCAAAATGTTTCCAAACCCGTCCCCGGAATGTTGGAAATGCAGTCACAAATCTGGAACATTTTGCCACATGTGGTGGACTTGTTCACATGCAAGGAAATTCTGGCAAAAAGTTAGGGAATGATTGGAAGGAATGATAAAATATAAAATTCAAATGAAACCAGAACTGTATTTATTGGGAAGATTGAATTCGAAAATGGGAAAAGATAAACAGTACTTAACTCTTCGCATACTAACTGTGGCCAGAATTACCTTTGCACAATACTGGAAGCAAAAAAATGGTTCCCCCGGATGAAATGGTGATTAGTAAGATTTTAGAATGTGCTGAAATAGATAGGATGACGATGGAATTAAAAGAAAAAGAGGAATCGGACTACTATAGAATTTGGAATAGATTTTACAATTGGCTAGAAATTAGGAATCAAAGTAAGAAACAGAAAAAACTAAAATCTGAATGATAGAATATTCATGTATATATGAAACTCTAGGTTAAATTACTAATGGCAAAAAACATGTACCAACTTAAATGGTGAAGTAGGAAAGTAGTATATATATTTTGACACAAAATACTATAAAATATATTGCATAGTGTTCCTAATGTTTATATTTGTATGAATTCTGTATTTGTTCAATTTGATTTTTGTCTTATTTTTTTTTACATTTTTTATTTTTCTTTGGTGGGTTTTTTTTGGTATTTGTATTTTATATTTGTGTTTTTTAACGTTGGGAAAGTAATAAAAACTATTTTATTAAAAAAAGAAAAAAGACTGGCCCAGGCCTTAATGGCCGATTGACAAAGGTGTGAGAGATGAGTTTCTGCCTCCCTTTTAGAGGAATTATTCTGCCCTTTTAATATTTTCTAAAATATCTCATTTTCCTACGAAAGGGGTGGGTGCTAACTTCCTACACGTGAAAGGAGACCCTGGCAAACCCCTCTCTTTGCTAAGAAAATTGCATGGATGTGTCCACAAAAGTCATGCTCTACTCAAAGGCAATTTTACTTCTCTCTTTGTCTGAAAAAACTGTTTCACTGCCTTATTGCCCTGGCCTTGAGAATAGATTTCTCTTGGATTTTTCTCAAGGATTTTTGGCAAGTGGGTTGTTGGGGTTTTTTTTTTTTTTTTTTTTTTAAGTTGCTGTATTAGGATATTTTGTTGCAAGGAATGCAAGGTTTTGATTTTACTGCCTTCCGTATATCTCTTGGGGGGGGGGGGGCTGGAAAAAGTTTTAAAATATTTCAGACAAACCACTAGCAAAGAGCTGATTTCCTGACATAACAATTGATCAGCGGAACAACGTACCTCCAAAAGTTGTGGATGCGCCAACACTGGAAGTTTTTAAGATGATGTTGGATAACCATTTGTCTGAAATGGTGTAGGGCAGTGATGGCGAACCTATGGCACGGGTGCCACAGGTGGCACGCGGAGCCATATCTGCCGGCACGCGAGCTGTTGCCCTAACTCAGCTCCAGTCCAGCGCGCATGTGCGTGCCCGCCAGCTGATTTTTGGCTCATGCAGAGGCTCTGGGAGGGTGATTTTGGCCTCCGGAGGGCCTCCAGGGTGGCGGGGGGGAGCGTTTTTGCCCTCCCCAAGCTCCAAGAAAGCCTCTGGAGCCTGGGGAGGGCAAAAAATGGGCCTACTGGGCCCACTGAAAGTCGAGAAACGGGGGAGTAGGGGGGGTCGCGCATGCATGCGCAGGGGGGTGGGGCAAGTGGGGGGCTTTGAATTATGGGTGTGGGCACGCACGCACATGTGATAGCGTGTGCTCGCACTATTTCGGCACCCGAGGAAAAAAAGGTTCGCCATCACTGGTGTAGGGTTTCCTGCCTGAGCAGTGGGTTGGACTAGAAGACCTCCAAGCTCCCTTCCAATTCTGTTATTCTAATTCTAATTCTACTTATGACCATTGCAGCATCCCTGTGCTCACGTGATCAAAATTCAGATGATTGGCAACTGGCTCGTATTTATGACGGTTCCAGTGTCCCGGGATCTTGTGATCAACTTTTGTGACCAACTGACAAGCACAGTCCATGGGGAAGCCTGATTCACTTAGCAACCACGTTGCTAACTTAACAGTTGCAGTGATTCACTTAACGGCGGCAAGAACGCTCATAAAATGAGGCAAAACTCACTTAACTGTCTCACTTAGCAAACAGAAACGTTGGGCTCAAATGTGGTTGTATGGTGAGGAAGGCTACCTGTATTACCGTGCAAGGGGGGGGGGAGTGAAGCTGCAATTAAATGCTATGGAGTAGGACTGGTCAGAAGAAAGGGAAAGTGACCACATCTCTTCTATTTGTCCATTAAGGACATCCTTGGGAGGAGGGTGGGCAATTTCACCTCCTTTCATAAGTATAATGGCGTGATGCATGTTAAAAAAAAAGAGTGGGGTTTTGATGGCATTTTATGGTTACCATCTTGACTTTTTTTTTAAATTCCCTTCCTGCAAACAACTCTGAGAACTGGTTGCATTTTAGCAGGGCAGAAGAGTCTTAATTTGAGGGTTCAAAAGCAATAGCAATAGCAATAGCACTTTTCTTATATACCGCTTCATAGTGCTTTACAGCACTCTCTGTAGGTGAGTGAATGTGGTGATGTGAAAGGTGATGTGAATTTCAGGAATTCGGTTGAGTCAATTATCTTCTCCTTCTCCCTTCCTCCTTCTCCTCCTTCTCCTCCTTCTCTTCCTCTTTTGCCTTCTCCTCCTCCCTTCCGTCTCCTTCTCCCTTCCTTCTCCTTCTCCTTCTCCTTTTCCTTCTCCTTTTCCACTCCTCCTCCTTCTCTTCCTCTTTCTTCTTCTCCTCTTCCTCCTCCTCCTCCCTTCTCCCTTCCTTCTCCTTTTCCCTTCCTTCTCCTTCTCCCTTCCTTCTCCTTCTCTCTTCCTTCTCCTTCTCTCTTCCTTCTCCTTCTCCTTTCTCCTTCTCCCTTCCTTCTCCCTTCCTTCTTCTTCTCCTCTTCCTCCTCCTTTTCCCTTCCTTCTCCTTCTCCTTTTCCACTCCTCCTCCTCCTTCTCTTCCTCTTTCTTCTTCTCCTCTTCCTCCTCCTTCTCCCTTCCTTCTCCTTCTCCCTTCCTTCTCCTTCTCCCTTCCTTTTCCTTCTCCTCCTCCTCTTCCTCTTTCTCCTTCTCCTCTTCCTCTTCCTCCTCCTTCTCCCTTCTCCCTTTCTTCTCCTTCTGCCTTCCTTCTCCTTCTCCTTTTCCATTCCTTCTCCTCCTCCTTCTCCTTCTCCTCTTCCTCCTCCTTCTCCCTTCCTTCTCCTTCTCCTTCTCTGTTTTCATTTCAGGTGTTGAGGGAGATACAAAGTTCTAATTCTTGCTCTTCTGATGGCCTCAACCATTGTTATTTGGTGCTGTTGTAGTGTGTCTTTGATGTTGTGTCTCCATCCTCTTCTGATCTGTCTCGTGTTCTTTGACCTTCTCCTCTTTTTGTATATGCCTTGTACCTTATGGAATCCCAAGACAAGTATAGGAATCTAATTTCAGGAAAATGTTTGTCCACCTCATCCTGCCTCTCCTCTCTTTCTTAGGTCACAGATAAATAGAATAGAATAGAATTCTTTATTGGCCAAGTGTGATTAGACACACAAGGAATTTGTCTCCAGTGCATAAGCTCTCAGTGTACATACAATAATAGTGATAGATCATTATCATAGTCATCATAAAAATACATTCATGATAAATCATAAGATTTATTACTTAGTGATAGGATACCAAATAAGCAATCAACATAAATCATACTAATATACTAAACAAAACAATATAAACCATAAGATACAAGCAACAACGTTATAGTCATAAGAAGATAAGGAGATAAGTAATAGGAAAGACGAGAAGAAGGATAGTAATACAGCCTTACTAAATAGTTTGATAGTGTTGTGGGGAATTAGTTGTTTAACAGAGTGATGGTAAATAGTGATAGATCATTATCATAGTCATTGTAAAAATACATTCCTCATAAAACATTAGCTACAACACTTAGTGATAGTCATGGATACTAAATAAGCAATCAAAATAAATCATACTAGGATACTGCATAAACTATATAAATCGTAAGATACAAGCAACAATGCTATAGTCATAAGAAGATAAGGAAATAGGTAATAGGGAAGATGAGAATAATGGTGGTAATACTATCTTTCTAGATATTTAATAGAATTAGAATTTAAGAGAAGCTTAAAAATTCATGGTGCAAAAAAACAAGCAGAGTGGGCCAAAGTGGCTTGGAGTAGCAAGTCAGCTTTCTGTAAACTTTTCAATAGTTGTGATCAGTTGCTTCTCCACCTTGGTTACTTCCAGATGTGGGGACTTCAAGTCCCAGAATTCTCAGTAATGCCCAGGTTGACCAGGGAATTCTGGGATGTGGGCAGCAAGCTTGGGAAAGATTGGTTGGGAAAATAGAGTCTGTCAACCGATCTGGTAATATCTGGACGATATTACAACTGTACAGTTTTTTTTCCTGATCTTTCTGTAAATCAGAGTGGATCAAATAGAAGAGCAGGTTTGCTGATCAAGTCAACATCTGGCTGCCCCCAGTTGTTTTTTCTCCTGCTATTTCCAGTGGCCCACCTTAGCACAACTTTGTAAATTATTAACTGTTTAGTACTTTGACCAACAAATGTCAGCTTGGTTACAGTCCCTTTCTATTAAAAAAAAAACACCTCCTCTTCTCACTTTCTCCATTGCATAAAGGCAGAACTTTAATAATTAGAATTCGATAATTTTAAAATTAGATTAGCAGTAGATTTTCTACTAAGACACTTAATACATTGTTGAAGTCCAGCCCACAACTCACGTTGCTGTTACATCTGTTATTTTCATTATGTTTTTGCACGGCTGGTTTATGTAGATTTATGTTGGTGCAGAGAACTGTGATAGGAAGGGATGTGGCTGTTTGAATGCGCATTAGGAGCAAAGTTAGTTATAAAAAATTATCTAAACAAAGTTGCCAAGCCTCATGATTGTGGCAAAGCAACCCGTCTGCTCTGATCCTATATATTTCTATCTGTAAGTAACATTCATTTCCTAAGAACTTCACCGTCAAGTAAAAATTCAGACAATTGCAGCAAGTTCTTCGTTAAAAATATGTCCAGCTCTCCACAGCCCTATGATTTATGTTGGGATATTAATCCACAGGAGACTCAACAGCTGTTGCAACAAAAATAGAAGTATATACAGTGGCACAGTACTACTAGATCAGGAATGCAGCACTTCAGTTGGCCACCAGGGGGCCACAAATAACAGAAGTTCTGTATCTCTTTGCTACCATCTACTGCTCACCCGATTGTTTGCAGCCCAGATTTGGTAGCTCTAGCAAACAGGACTTTTGGGGTGAATGTTTGTCTTTAAATAAGTGAAAGAAACTTGAGATTTCCTCCAAAATGCTGTGCTTAGCAGCATGGGGGGGGGGGGAAATCTCTCTTTTGGGGGGAGACCAGTCTAGAGTGAAATCAGCGAAGACCATATTTTTCTGGTTCATGCTTGACTTTGGCTTTATCGAATTGTGTAAAATGTGGCCTGCAATCCATGATTGATGACTTGTGTGTCCCGCAAAGGGAGGCAATTATAATGAATTCAATAAAACTATGCTTAAGCTACCCGGTCAGTCACGTGATACATAAAATCAGTCCTTGACGGCTAAAGCTTTCAAGTGAAGATGAAAAGCCAGTTGGGAGAAGCCATGAAATGTATTTTTTAAAAGGTTAAGTGAATCCCTCCAGGAAGACAAAATACTTGAAAGAAAGGCTTTGAAAACGCTTTTTCCCCCCTCTATATTTTACCAGCTTTTGGCTGCTTCTGCTTTGTGTCTTTTAGCACATCTTGACGTGCAGAAATGAAGTTTTCTGAATCTCTTACTTTATACAGGTAGTCCTCCATCAGAATTGAGCCCAACATTGCTGTTCCTAAGCGAAACATTTGCTATGTGGATTTTGCCCCATTTTACAACCTTTCCTGCCACTGCTGTTAAGTTAATCGCTGCAGTTGTTAAGTTAGTAGCACGATTGTTAAGTGAATCCGGCTTCCCTGTTGACTTTGTGTCACGGTGTGAATATTGTCAGTTGTATGTTTATGCAGGGTGATGCACCCCTATCTAATATTATGGTATATTCCAATACAAGCAGAACACGTGATATGAGTTGTACGCATGTGTGCATTCCTAAGTCACCATTATTTTTCTTCTGCCTTAGCTCTTGACCTGAACGGTCGTGTTTTCTTAGCAAAGATGTAATTATTCAGGATTTATTGGTTTTGTACTGAAATAAATATTTTCTATTAGACTTTTAATCTCGGTTTTATTTCTAACTGCCTGAATTCCAAGAAAAGATCTAAATCGCCTCTATGAGATTTTATTCTCATCCCAACATGGTAGCTATCGGACGGCTCGAAGTTTATCTTCACCTTAACACTTTGCTTGTCAGAAGGTCGCAAAAGAGGATCACGTGACCCCGGGACACTGCAACCGTCATAAATACGAGTCAGTTGCCAAGCATCCAAATTTTGATCATGTGACCATGGGGATGTTGCAACATTTGTAAGTGTGAAAAATGGTCATAAGTCACTTTTTTCAGTGCCGTTGTAACTCTGAACAGTCACTAAATGGACTGTTGTAAGTCAGGGACTACCTGTACTGTCATAGCTTCAAACTAATAGTACTGCAGGCTACTTTAGCTGACTGTGATCAGCAGTTCAGCGGTTCAAATCTCGCCGGCTCAAGGTTGACTCAGCCTTCCATCCTTCCGAGGTAGGTGAAATGAGGACCCAGATTGTTGGGGGCAATATAAATATACATTGCTTACTGGTGTAAACCGCTTAGAGAGTGCTTGCACTGTGAGGCGGTATATAAGTCCCACTAATAAATAAATAAATAAATAATAAATAAATAAATAACAATTGCTGAACAAATCATTGTAAGTCAAGAACTACCTATATCAGTGATGGTGAACCTATGGCACGTGTACCACAGGTGGCACGCAGAGCCATATCTGAGGGCACACGAGGTGTTGTCCTATGTCAGCTCCAGCGCGCATGCATCAGAGGTGGGTTCCTGCCAGAGCTGTCCAGTACACAGCTCCAGTAGGGAGCGGCAGATTTAGCAACTGCTCCGGAGCCATTTTTTTCCCATGATTTTCGGGCGATTTTGCTTCTGGCATGCGCGGAAGCAAAATCGTGCCGAAATCTCGCACGCGGACGCACGCGCACGTGAGATTTCGGTGAGATTTTGCCTCTGCGCATGCATGAAAGCAAAATCGTGCCAAAATCTCTCGCGCGCGCCCCCTTGCAAGATTTCAGCGCAATTTTGCTTCCGCGCATGCGCAGAAGCAAAATCGCGTGAGGGGGCGCACGTGCGTAGCGAGCGCGAGCGCCCCCAAAGCATGGAGATGCGTGCGCATGGCTCCGGCAGCAAGGTAAGTGAGCAACCCGCCCCTGGCATGCATGCGCTGGCCAGCTGATTTTTAACCTTCTTTTTGGCTGTTTTCGCTCTCCCCAGGCTTCAGGAAAGCCTCCTAAAGTCTGAGGACAGCGAAAAATGGGCCAACAGGCCAACCGGAAGTTCATTTCCAAAGTCCACCTGTTGGGTTCCAATACTGAAGAGTCAGGAGGCAGGTTGAGTGACTTCAGCTCTTTATTGATTACAGTGAGCAACAACAGCAAAAGCCCAGCCAGGACTTTAGTTTAAATAGAGAGCCCCGGTTGGGAAGAACCAATCAGTAAATATCTTCTCTGATCAACAGAGCGGACCTGGTTGTAAACATCTCAGCTAACATGCTAATCCCAGGACACAACACCACCCACCTCAAAGTTGCCAAGTTTGAGGAACGCTGTCTAGAACCTTGGGTTCTGAAGGAGCTACACAAAGTTACCGACACTCATTCTGAGTCAACCCCAAAAATTCATCCTTTTTGCTTGCTTAGTGCAAGTTCTCTACCTAGCTTTGCGCCTCTTTAGAATGAAGAAATAATTGCAGAAATGTAAACGTAGGATTTTGCCAAGGGGTGTGTTCTTTAAGGGGGCTCTCTAAAGGGACAGATCTCCTGCCTTTTAAGCTTAATTAATCCAATTAAATAGTTTTCGGCTAATGCAATTTCTCTCAGCTTTGGTAGATTTCCTTTCTTGATTTTAGGAATGCTTTTTTTAGGTGGGAGTTTTGAGCATCTGTTTCTTTCTTTCTTTCTCTCTCCCACCCCCACCCCAAAGAATTAAAAGCCAGCAGCAACTGTGTAGACCTCCTGCCCAGGGGTGGGTTCCTCCCGGTTCGGACCAGATCGCTCGAACCATTAGCGACCTGCTGGTGACATCACTACCGGTGCCGTTCCATGCGCTCCGCCATCAATTTTGGGAATTTTGTGCTAATCTTTCCCCTTTCGCGGCTTGAAAAAGGGCCCTCCCGCCCGCCCCGGATGAATTCTGATCTTTATTTCTTCACCCGAAGCACAACTGATGAGCTCCCCAGCTGTGTTTCGGGCTCATTCCTGCTTTTGAGCATGCGCAGAAGCCAAATGCGTGTGCGAAACATTGCAATGCAAACCAGTGATGAAGGTAAGTGGAACCCACCCCTGCTCCTGCCTCTGCTGTAGAAGGGGATGCTGGCTGAGGAATTCTGGGAGTTGAAGTCCACAAATCTTAAAGTTGCCAAGGTTGGAGACCCCTGTTCTTGAAGACATTTCATGACCCAACTAGGTAACATCATCAGTGCTAGAAGGGAATGGGGGTTTGGGAGTAGGAGGAGGAGGAGGAAGATTTATTTGTACACTGACTCCCAAGAATGTTTTAAAAAATAATAAGCCCGCCAATGATTAAAAAAAACCAGAAGAGAAGGTGGGGGGCAGGAAGAGCTTCAAACAACTTGTAACTCATGGTTGGAATTTGCGGCCAAGCACATAGAGATAACTTTGCTTTTGAAAAGGAAAACAAATGTGACTCCATATAACTTTCAATGTGACAGAAGGGACTAGTGATGTCGTGCAGGGAGAATAACCGTATTAGCTATATTAAACCAGATTAAAATGTAAATTCAATTCAATTTTAGGATGTTGACTGGTCCCACCTGCATTTTGGAGAACAGAGGCCAGCTTGGTTCTTGGAGACCAGCTGTCCTTCTCAGCCTTCAAAAAGTTGTGCCCTTCTATTGTTTTTGAGAAATAAAAGCCATATTATGGAATGAGAAATTGGTTAGGTTTATGTGTTACGTTAGAGCAGTGGTTCCCAACCTTTCTAATGCCGCGATCCCTTAATATAGTTCCTCATGTTGTGGTGACCCCCAACCATAAAATTATTTTCGTTGCTACTTCATAACTGTAATTTTGCTACTGTTATGAATCGTAATGTAAATATCTAATATGCAGGATGTATTTCCATTGTTACAAATTGAACATAAGTAAAGCATAGCGATTAATCACAAAAACAATATGTAATTACGCCAGATTAGAAATTCTGGGGCCAGTCTTTGCAAGAGCACAAGGAATATCATCTTCCACAACAAGTCTACTTCTGTATTTAGACTTGATAACCAACAAGTGTACAGCAATATTTCTCAATCTCAGCAACTTTTAAGGTGCCTGGACTTCAACTCCCAGAATTCAAAGCAAAGCTTGCCCCTTAGCTGATGCTGTCAAAGTTCGGCCGCCAGGCGTCACAAACGCCTCTCACCGAATGGCACCTCTCCCGACCAATCAGAGGGCTCGGGCGAGTTGAGTCGATATGGCCAGGCTTGTGGCAGTGGGGGGAGCTGAGGATGCCGGGGCGACCCCTGGGAAATGGTCATTCGACCCCCAAAGGGGTCCCGACCCCCAGGTTGGGAACCACTGCGTTAGAGTTTAGTGGTCGAGAGGTCTATATTTTAAAATAAGATGCAAAATACTTGTCAAATGGAAACGGGCTTTTCTGGTGTTGCTGCAAACACCCTTCGCTCATATAATTGAGAGAGGACTGAGAATCTAATTGCAGAGTAATTTGCTGTTGGCCTCCTTCCCAAAGTTTTCTAACTCTATTTACATCACACAAGGAAAAGGAAACAATTTAACCAGTTTATTGTTGTTTGGGCAATCAGTTAATTTTGTGTGTTGGAATCATAGATGGAAACTTTTCTGGGTTCTAGAATTAAATTCATGGAACCCTTGATTGTTAGCTTTGTGTGATTTGTTTTGCCTGCCTGCCTGCCTGCCTGCCTTTCTTCGTTCCTTCCTTCGTTCCTTCCTTCCTTCGTTCCTTCCTTCCTTTCCTCCCTCCCTCCCTCCCTCAGTAGTGCAGTGGTTTAGAATGCAATATTGCAGGCTAACTCTGTTCACTGCCAGGAGTTCGATCCTGACCGGCTCAAGGTTGACTCAGCCTTCCGAAGTCAGTAAAATGAGGACCCAGATCGTTGGGGGCAATACTCTGACTCTATAAACCACTTAGAAAGAGCTGTAAAGCACTACGAAGCAGTATATAAGTCTAAGTGCTATTGCTATTGCAGATTAACTCTGCCCACTGCCAGGAGTTCGATCCTGACCGGCTCAAGGTTGACTCAGCCTTCCGAAGTCAGTAAAATGTGGACCCAGATCGTTGGGGGCAATACGCTGACTCTATAAACCGCTTAGAGAGAGCTGTAAAGCACTACGAAGCAGTATATAAGTCTAAGTGCTATTGCTATCGCAGAGTAACTCTGCCCACTGCCAGGAGTTCGATCCTGACCGGCTCAAGGTTGACTCAGCCTTCCGAAGTCAGTAAAATGTGGACCCAGATCGTTGGGGGCAATACGCTGACTCTATAAACCGCTTAGAGAGAGCTGTAAAGCACTACGAAGCAGTATATAAGTCTAAGTGCTATTGCTATTGCAGATTAACGCTGCCCACTGCCAGGATTTCTATCGTGACCAGCTCAAGGTTGACTCAACCTTCCATCCTTCAGAGGATGGTAAAATGAGTACCCAGGTTGCTGGGGGGCAAGAGGCTGACTCTGTAAACGGCTTAGAGAGGGCTGTAAAGCACTACAAAGCAGTATATCAGTCTAAGTGCTATTGCTATTTCTCTTTTCCTCTCCTCTGTTACTGAGCCTGGAGGGGGTTCAGATCATCTTTCTGAATGTTCCTGGCAACAGGTGTGCATTTGAGAGTTCTGCAGATGTTTGTGTTTTTCCTCCTCTGCTGTGAAAGATCATGGGAGCTTCTGGTTTTGTTTTGTTTTCAGTAGGCAATAAATCAGTGCTATTAATTGGTGTAACCCAGGGGTCCTCAAACTTGGCAACTTTAAGACTTGTGGACTTCAACTCCCAGATTTCTCCAGCCAGCATAGCTGAAGTTGAAGTCCACAAGTCTTAAAGTTGCCAAGTTTAAAGATCTCTGGTGTAACCAAAGACACCATTATCTGGCTTAGTGGATTGTTTACTTGTATTTAGAGATAGCTGTACACTCTCTGGAGAAGGTGCTTTTGGTAAAAAAAAAAAAAAGGTACTCTCTCTGAATGTGCCTCTGCTTTGGAGGAGAGTCTTCTCCGTATTTACCAGACAGGACAACTTCAGGTCCTAATTGTATTTAAGGCAGGGATCTCCAACCTTTGCACCTTGAAGACTTGTGGACTTCAACTCCCAGAGTTCTGGGAGTTGAAGTAAACAAGTCTTAAAGTTGCCAAGGTTGGAGACCCCTGATTTAAGGCATTGTGCTCACGGTGACAGTTGTTTGGGAAGGAGTGCGTGCATGTGTGTGTGCGTGTGTGTGTGTGTCACTTTAAGAGAACGACTGGGGTGGGTGGGAGATTTTTCCCCAAACCTTTGTTTCAGTCCTTATAAATGCAGCAAACCCTGTTTCTGTCTCCAGCTCCTCTATCCCTCTATTATTGGCAGAACTTTGGAAGAATTGAAGGAATTGGAGAATTGAAAGCACCTGAGGGCAGGACAAGAAGCAATGGAGGGAAACTTAGCAAGGAGAGAAGCGACTTAGAACTAAGGAGAAATTTCCTGACAGTTAGAACAATTAATCAGTGGAACAGCTTGCCTCCAGAAGTTGTGAATGTTCCAACACTGGAAGTTTTTAAGAAGAGATTGGATAACCGTTTGTCTGAAGTAGTGTAGGGTTTCCTGCCTAAGCAGGGGGTTGGACTAGAAGACCTCCAAGGTCCCTTTCAATTCTGTTATTCTGTGAAGGTGTCTGCAGGGTGCAACAGTGGCATTGAAGCATGTTGTACATATAAAACAGGTGGAGTTTATTAATCTTACTGTTGAATCACTACCTTGACTTTTTTGACCAAAATATGCAGACACCCCTGTTGGGAATGATCATAAATCAATTGTTACTTGGAGTTTTTTGGCACTTGTCTGTGGATTTGTCAGAATCATTTTCTCCACTGACCCAGTTGTGGCCTTCAGTACCTTCTCTCATCCCTATTTCCATAGGGGGTTCTATGATGGAGGACCATTGTGTTGTTGGATTACTATACTTTTTGGACTATAAGACACACTTTCCCCTCCCTACAAAAGTGGGTGAAAATTGTGGTGCATCTTATACACCGAATGTTGCCGAAGCCCCGCCCACCCACCTACCCCCACCCTTTGGCCATTTTCAGCCTCCATGTGTTTTGAACTTTCAGCCTCCGCACGCCCCGTTTTTGGCCTCCGTGCGTCGCATTTTTGGCTGGTTCCAGGCAGCAGGGATCAGCAGCGGCAAATGGGCCACGCCAAACAGGCCGCTGCCGCGGCAAAGGGGCTATGCCAAACGGCTGGCGGCAGCGAACGGGCCGTGGCGAATGGGCGGTAGCAGCGCTGAATGGAACATGGCAAACGGGACAGATGAATACCGGATGGATGCTGGCAGGCAAAGGCAGATTTTTTTTCTTGTTTTCCTCCCCCAAAAAGGTAGGGGCATCTTATAGTCCAGAGCGTTTTATACTCTTAAAAATACGGTAATTCTGCTCCTAGTTGAAAGAGAAGGTTGTTGCTTCTTGCCTTGTGTCTGCTTCCATTGCATTGTGCGTGGAAGCAGACACATTCTGCATTGTTAACAGAATCTTAATTCTCTCCACTACTCACTCTCTTTCACTCACTTCTCTCAAAGGCTGTGGGACCCAAATGCTGGCAGGGGAATTCTGGGAGTTGAAGTCCACACACGTTAAAGTAGCCAAGCTGGAGGAACACAGCTCCAGACACCCGGCCAACAAGTGATCTAAGAATTTTGACAAAAATTGATTGAAAAATTGCAAGGAGAAAGAAAAACAATATCTCAAGCAACTGGCTATTCAGGAAATGTCATAGCGATATCCTGTAAGGCATGACCACAGTTGAACAAATAGGATATTTAGGAAGAACGTGTTTTTGCTCGAAGAAATTACGGAGAAAGCAGGTGGGAGATTTGGATTATCAGAGCAAGGCTGATAATACCTAGCTTTGGAAAATGGGATTGATTATAGACCAGTGAGTAAGGCAACTAATAAAGTTAAGGTTGATTATCATAATCGCTTTGTACTGTGAAAGTCTAATGAATTCAGAGCACTATCCAAATCTTGTTTGGGAGAACAGTGACAAGCATTCCTGGCTTGAAAATTTGAATATGCCATGACATTTTTCATGTTTTGATAAGAGCCCAGGCCAGGGGTCGGCAACCTTAAACACTCAGAAAGCCATTTGGACCCGTTTTCCACAGAAAAGAAAACACCAGGAGCTACAAAACTCTTCCCGTGCCTGGCTATTTTCTGAGCAGCCACAAAACTAGCATATATAGTTGAATTAAAGGTTCCGTTTTCTTCTGAAACTTTTCTTTTCTTGGATTTATCCCTGGTTGGCCTACCGGGGGTTGAAAAGCTTAATAAATTGCATGCCGGTGGGTGTCGCACATTGGCAGTTGTGACGCATATTTTGAGAGACAGGGAGCCGCAGCAGAGGGATGAAAGAGCCACATGCGGCTCCAGAGCCGCGGGTTGTGGACCCCTGGCCCAGGCTGACGGTGCTTCATACCTACTAAGCTAGATTAAAACACTCCTTCCCCTGATTGGCTGAGCTGCTGTGATGTCATAGACAGTTATTTGGGAATTAGATTTTCAGTCCCAGCTTCTAGGAGCTGCAAGGAGCTGTCCACTACCTTCTCTTGGCTTTGTATTTTATTTATTTATTTATTTATTTATTTATTTATTTATTTATTTATTTATTTATTTGTGAGATTTATATACCGCCTCACAGTGCAGGCACTCTCTAAGCAGTTTACACCAGTAAGCAATGTATATTTATATTGCCCCCAACAATCTGGGTCCTCATTTTACCTACCTCGGAAGGATGGAAGGCTGAGTCAACCTTGAGCCTGGTGAGATTTGAACCGCCGACCTGCGGATCAGTGTCAGCTAAAGTGGCCTGCAGTACCTGCCTCTAACCGCTGCGCCACCTCGGCTCTTTGTATATTTTTCTGGTAGGCAAGTTACCTAACCATGCGGTGGTGGGATTTCAAAATCCTTATACTATTTCTGGGGTCTGTAAGTAGTTGCGGAAGGAATGGCTCTGAAGGAAGAAGAGTCAAGACAAAGAAACAGGACTTGGATCCAGGCCAAGAAAGTAACTCAAGAAAGTGTCTTAGGCATCTCCCAAATTCACACGGAGCTAGAGAGAGGCACAGGGAGGAGGTATATTCAGATTTGCAAGATTTTGTTACTGTCGCTTTACCATGAAAGTAGTTGGGACTTCCATGGCATTGGTTTCATAGTCTGATCTACCATGTCTGGCTGGTACCCTCTGAGATCCCACAGAATTGTTGAAAAGGTATAGGATGTTTGGGCACTTGGATGGCAGTAAAAAGGACTCAAGATTGACTCCTGTAGCTTCCATGGACACTTCTATATAGTTTATTTGGGAATAAACAGGGTTTTGTCCTATAGTTATTTCCTTTCAATTTCCCAATCTAGCCTATCCTTCAAGTTTGGTGGTCCCCAATCCAAATTCTACCATGGGTCAACCCTGTTAAACATTTTGAGACTGGGTACCATGTATTTAAGGCACGCGGTGGCTCAGTGGCTAAGACGCTGAGCGTGTCGATCAGAAGGTCAGCAGTTCAGCGGTTCGAATCCCTAGCGCCACGTAACGGGGTGAGCTCCCGTTACTTGTCCCAGCTTCTGCCAACCTAACAGTTCGAAAGCACGTAAAGAATTCAAGTAGAAAATTAGGGATCACCTTTGGTGGGAAGGTAACAGTGCGCCTTCAGTGTTTAGTCATGCCGGCCACATGACCATGGAGACGTCTTCAGTCTTCGGCTTTGAAACGGAGATGAGCACCGCCCCCTAGAGTCAGGAACGAGTAGCACATATGTGCGAGGGGAACCTTTACCTTACCATGTATTTGCTTTTAATTCCTGGAAGCAACCTAAAATATATATATTAAATCAGAGCATCTTGGCACATTTAAGTACCAAGTGGGTGGCCTGAGCTCCAGAGAAAATATAGGTTGCACCTTAGCTGAGTTTGCAAAACATATTTAACTTGATTAATGAGTCAACCCATTTTCCGGGTTTGTGAAATATTCATGAGGGTTAAGGCAAGCTTCCATAATATATTGGTGCCTCCCTTATCTTATTTGGGACTTCAGACAAATACCTTCTCCTTGAAGCCCGTTGCTCTGTAGGCAGAGAGAGTCAATATTCCACCAATAAGGATGAATTTGGGATCACGAGCTGTGGCCTTGCTTACTAGCTCAGAGAAGAAGGAAAGGAAATGCATTGGCTCTGTTTTGTAACAGAGAGGCAGGGAGGCAGGTTTTTTAGAAGACCAACAACCGAGTAAGCTCAGTTGTATGAGCCAATGGATTATTTGTCCCAGCAGCTCAGCTGGTTTCTTTCTAAAATTGCAGATTAATCAGGATTTGGCCCGTTACTCTCCTTGCTCCGCGGGAAATAAGTGATGACCTGGAATTACTGGACCTGCCAACGTGTCCTTTGGCCTTTTCAGGGAACAAATTGGTGTGAATTCAGCGGGTTGTGTTTTCAATCATGTGTTTTCTGGCGTCTGTGGAGTCCTTGGTGCTCTCTGAGCTTGGTTGTTTGCTTGAAGATATTTCACTACCCAAATAAGTAACCTCGTCAGTGCTCCATCATCATCATCATCATCATCATCATCAGGACAATTTTGATTTTATAATGGGATAGGTCTATTAAAATGTTCTTCCACTTCTAGGAGCCGAGGTGGCGCAGTGGTTAAAAGCAGCACTGCAACCTTCAGCTGATTGCTAGTTCAGCAGTTCAGCTGTTCAAATCTCACCAGGCTCAAGGTTGACTCAGCCTTCCATCCTTCCGAGGTGGGTAAAATGAGGACCCAGATTGTTGGGGGCAATATGCTGACTCTGTAAACCGCTTAGAGAGGGCTGTAAAGCACTATGAAGCGGTATATAAGTCTAAGTGTTATTGCTATTGTTTACTTTGCAGAATACTTTTTAAAAAGCTGATAGAAGGATAAGGAGGGAAGGAGAAAGCCTGTTGCTTAGATCATGTGTTGCTAGATAATAGAATAGCAGGGTTGGAGAGGACCTTGGAGGTCTTCTAGTCCAACCACCTGCTGTTAGATAACAGAATAATAGGATTGGAAGGGACCTTGGAGAGCTTGTAGTCCAACCACCTGCTCAAGCAGGAGATACTATACCAGTGATGGCGAACCTTTTTTTCCTCAGGTGCCGAAAGCGCGTGCGTGGGCGCTATCACACATGCGTGAGTGCCCACACCCATAATTCAATGTCTGGGGAGGGCGAAAACCGCTTCTCCCCCCCCGAGGCCCTCTGGTGGCCAGAAATGGCCCATTTCCTGACTTCCAGTGGACCCAGTAGGCCCATTTTTCGCCCTCCCCAGACTCCAGAGGCTTCCCTAGAACCTGAGGAGAGCTAAAATGCCCTCCCCTGCCCCCCCCCGGAGGCCTCCGGAAGCCAAAAATGCCCTCCCAGAACCTCAGTGTGAGCCGAAAATCAGCTGGCCAGCGCGCACATGCGTGCTGGAGCTAAGCTAGGGCAACGGCTCACGTGTCGGCAGATATGACTCCGCGTGCCACCTGTGGCACGCGTGCCATAGGTTTGCCATCACTGTCCTATACCATTCCAGACAAATGGCTGTCTAATCTCTTCTTACAAACGTCTACTGATGGAACAACCACAACTTCTGGGTCTAAGCCCGTGATCACGAACCTATGGCACGCGTGCCACAGGTGGCACACGGAGCCATATCTGAGGGCACGCGAGGCGTTGCCCTATGTCAGCTCCAGCGCGCATGCGCATGCTCATCAGCTGATTTTTGGCCTTCTTTTCGGCTGTTTTCACTCTCCCCAGGCTTCAGGGAAGCCTCCTGAAGCTTGGGGACTGCAAAAAACGGCCCAACCAGAAGTTTGTTTCCGAACTTCCGTTTGGCCGTTTTTCGTCATCCCCAGGCTTTAGGAGTCCGTTGTAAGGCCTATGTGCATGCGCGGGGGCCAGTGTGGGGGTTGTGCGCATGCGTGGGGGAGGGCATGGGTGTGGGCACACACACACGTGCTAGCGTGCGCACACCCTTTTGGCACGTGAGACCAAAAAGGTTCGCCATCATTGGTCTAAGCTGTTCCACTTATTGTTCTCACAGGCAGGACATTTCTCCGTAGTTCTAAGTTGCTTCTCTCCTTGTTTAGTTTCCACCCATTGCTTCTTGTCCTGCCCTCAGATGCTTTGGAGAGTAGCTTGACTCCCTCTTCTTTGTGGCAACCCCTGAGATATTGGAAGACTGCTATCATGTCTCCTCTAGTCCTTCTTTTCATTAAACTAGACATACCCAGTTCCTGCAACCGTTCTTCATATGTTTTAGCCTCCAGTCCCCTAATCATCTTTTGTTGTTCTTCTTCTCTGCACTATTTCCAGAGTCTCAACATCTTTTTTGACATCATGGTGATCAAAATTGGGTGCAGTATTGCAAGAGGAGGTGAAGAAAGGAGTCTTTAGACAGAAGGGGGGGGAATGGAGTCTCAGTTCGGAAAAATGCAGATTGTTTTAAAGATGAACCAGGTTTGACAGCTGGGAAGATGACCTTTTCTCACATTTCTACAGTGACCAAAAGTTTGAGGGCGTTGCAGGGACCACCCTGGCATTTTAGAGGAAATGAAGTGGTATTTTTGACTTCTCTCTTTTGGGAAGGAAATATTTTTTTTCCCCCTTAAACACCACAAACACAAGTAAAACAGCTACGTTAAGCTTGTTGGCCGAAACAGAAGCGATGCCAAACTGGCTCATGTGCGGTTCCAGTTTTCAGGACAAGCCCAGTATTCTAAGGCCAGATGGACACTGCTGGTGCCAAGCGATGGGACATCGGCTGTGCCCTTTTTAAAAAAAAGAGTTTTCCAGCATCTGACTCCCTCCCTCTTGGCTCTAGACTCTGTTTTATTTTTTTATTTTTATTTTTCTCCTCCTGCTGTTCTGCCCTAGGACATTCATCATGTTGGATTACAAACAGCTTTTGAAATTCCCCTCGCTTTCCAAAGATGTTTGTTGTCTGTTGTGGCGGGCAGCTGTTCAGGAAACAGAAACAGCTCCGTGGCTCTTTGGATTAAAGCTCCAGAGCTTTGTCTCACACGGGACTAAACGAACTGTTGTAAATCGAAGACTACCTGGTACCTAGAAAGGTGCTGTCTTTTGGGGGTAGAGCTTTGATCACAACCAAGATAGCTAGTATATGGTTCAATCCTGCACAATCCATGCAACGGTTTTTTTTTAATGTAAGCTCTTTTATTTTTAAAAGAGCCGAGGTGGTGCAGCGGTTAGAGAGCAGTACTGCAGGCTACTTTAGCTGACTGTGATGATTTGAGTTCAGCTGTTCAAATCTCACCAGCTCAGGGTTGACTCAGCCTTCCAGCCTTCTGAGGTAGGTAAAATGAGGACCCAGATTGTTGGGGGCAATATAAATATACATTGCTTACTGGTGTAAACTGCTTAGAGAGTGCTTGCACTGTGAGGCGGTATATAAGTCTCACAAATAAATAAATAAATAAGTAAGTAAGTAAGTAAGTAAGTAAGTAAGTAAGTAAGTAAGTAAGTAAGTAAGTAAGTAAATAAATAGCAATAAAAAGCAATAATCCCCACCCTCATCCTCTGGCAACAACAATCAGTCAATCGATACTGCTAAAATTATTGCTAAAATATATGCTAAAACATATGAAGAACGGTTGCAGGAACTGGGTATGTCTAGTTTGATGAAAAGAAGGACTAGGAGAGACATGATAGCAGTGTTCCAATATCTCAGGGGTTGCCACAAAGAAGAGGGAGTCAGGCTGTTCTCCAAAGCACCCGAGGGCAGGACAAGAAGCAATCGGTGGAAACTAAACAAGGGGAGAAGCAACTTACTGTAGAACTAAGGAGAAATTTCCTGACAATTAGAACAATTAATCAGTGGAACAACTTGCCTCCAGAAGTTGTGAATGCTCCAACACTGGAAGTTTTTAAGAAGATGTTGGATAACCATTTGTCTGAAGTGGTGTAGGGTTACCTGCCTAGGCAGGGGGTTGGACTAGAACAGTGGTCACCAACTGGTGGTCCGTGGGAAAATTATTTGCATTTTTTTATATTGCACTAAATCAGGGGTCCTCAAACTACAGCCACCGGATGGTCTTTGACTAGAGGGCGTGGACTAATATCCGGACTAACTGAAGCATAAAAAGCGCTGGAAGGCAGAAGCTCCCAGCTATGGCTTTAGCAAGAGCTCTGTCTGTGCTGTGACTCCGGCTTGTTATCAAGAATAAAGGCTCTGTGAAGCTGCTGTTTGCTGAGCGTCCTGGCTTTTCATTCCTTCGGACAGGGCCGGTCTAGATAGACCGAGAGTTATAGGCTCCAGTTGGTCTTCCTGATGTGATTTTCCCTAAAATAAAGCCTTCCCCCCCCCCTACAGTGACTGCTTATATATGAATCTGAGTATAGGTAGCCCTAGGCTTATATACCGCAGTTCAAAATTTCTGTTGCTAGACGAGAAGCGAATTTTGCTTCGGGAGCCCGCCTCCCCTTCGGGAGGCCTTTCCTCACCTCCCGCCTCCCCTTCGGGAGCTGCCCTGGGGCTGGCAAGCGACGAACGGGAGGCGGGAGACGGGGAAAGGTCCAAGGAGGCAGCCGGCAGCTTACCTGTCGCGAGCTCCAGGCATCCAAGCGCCGCGGTCTCCCAGTCACCCGCCCGGCCCCAGGGCAACGGTGGCAGCGAGGCGACGGGGGGGAAGGAAGGGGAGGGGGCCGAGGAAGGGCTGTTTGCGCCGCCGGAGGGGCCGCTCGTGAGCTCAAACCGACGACGGCAGCGGCGACGGCTCCTCGTCCCTCACCCCTCCACCCACATCCCAACAGCAGCGGCGCCTCCGAGGGCGGGGCTAGGGATGGGGCAGGGGAAGGAGAGGAGGAGCAGCCCCCCTTCCCCCTCTCCCCAGCAGGCAGCCGCCTCGCTGAAATTCCGCTTTGCCCGACTTGCTTCCGGTACCTCTCTTTTGTGCTTCCCCTTCTAAGGTGACCAGACGTCCCGCTGTTTCGGCATTCTTTCCAAAAAAGCGGGACTTTTTGGAAAGAATGCGGGACGCGGGACACACGCTTGAAAAGCGTGTCTGTCCCGCCAAAAGCGGGACGTCTGGTCACCTTAAAAAAGGGATCACGCGATCCTGGGAGACTGCAACTGGCAGTTTCAGAATTTGAGATCTTTCCACGGAGAAGGGTCTCATGAACTATTCTGCACCCCTGGCTTTCACTCCTCTAATAACTTGAGCAAAAAATGCAAAACGATTTGTGCCAAACTTAAAAGGAATCAATTGGGTGTTTGTTGCAATTGATTCTTTTAGAGGTTTGGGATGGGGACCTCTTGCATGATATAATTTGTTCCAGGTTTCAATGAATTCTGTTTCATCTTTTCCCTTCATTTCTAACGTTAACCTATCCATTTCAGCACATGTTAATATTTTGCGTAAAATTTCTTCTTCTGTGGGTATATTTTGTTTTTTCCAATTTTGAGCAAAAGTTAACTTTGCAGCAGTCAATATATGTAGCATTAAGTATATTATGTTTTTGTCATATTTATCTAATGTTATCGCCTTCGGGATTGTTGTTGTGTTGGTTTCTGTTGAACCACTGGGAACCGGTTGCTGATTTTTTTGCAAATTAGGAAGAGCAGATGCAAGTTTATGGTTGATGTTTTCTGGAAAAATACTTCGATAGCATATTCAAAGTGCTAAGACAGGCTTAGATTTATGCAGAAGAAAGAAGGGGAGAGGGAAGAGACCTTTTTGAAAAATTTCTCTTCGAGCAACTTTTCCAACTGGTAGCTGCACCCGGTGGATCTTTATTAATCTCAGAAAGTTAGACAGAAGAGACCTCATTGGGGTGGAGGGGAATCCCAGGGGATGCAGGATGAATGGGAAGCCAAAAAAAAAAAAAAAATGGAAGAAGACAGTGACAAAAAAAAAAGAGAGCTTTTGGCTTGTTGCCAAGAAAACTATTCTGGGTATGTCCCTTGAATGCCAGAGAGATTTGACTTTATTAGACGGCTGGGGTGAGAACACCTGTCCAAAGTACAAGGATTTTTTTGGAGTTGCATCAGCTAAAAGATTCTTGGCAGTCAGGCCTGGGAAAGTTCTCTGCCTAGTTGGAGGAAAATATTTTTGGGCTGGTTAGATGGTTACTTAACCTACCGGTTGCCTCTTGGGGGAAAAAAAAGCACCTTTGTGATATTTCTAAAATCTGCTTAAATGGAAGAAGCGTATAAGGCAAAGAGCTAAGAGACAGACTCTTAGGGGAGAGTTATAAAAATAAAGCCAATAAATAACTCCAGCCTTACGTTAAACAACTATGTGGGTCACCACAGGAGACCAAGAATTCTAGGAAGCCAGATGCATAGAATTCCTTGTGTTGGGTTGGTAGAATACAGACAGGCCTTCTTTCTTTTTCTTTCTTTCTTCTTTCTTCTTCCTTTCCATGCACCTCAACAGCATGACAAAATAGCCATGTTGAGTTCTTGGAGAAGAAATACAGAAATGTGTTGGGCCAACTCTACCATAAAAGGGCGAATGCCTAAAATATAGAATTAATAGAGTTGAAAGGGACCTCAGAGGTTTTCTATTCCAACCCTTTGCTTGAGCAGGAGACCCTATATCATTTCAGACAAATGGCTGTCCAGTCTCTTTTTGAAAGCCTTCGGTGATGGAGCACCCACAACTTCTGAAGACAAGCCATTCCACTGGTTGATTGTTCTCACTATCAGGAAATTTCTCCTTAGTTCTAGGTTGGATCTCTCCTTGATGAGTTTCTATCTGTTACTTCTTGTCCTACCCTCAGGTGCTTTGGAGAATAGGTTGATCCCCTCATCTTTGTAGGAGCCCCTCAAATATTGGAAGGCTGTTAATATGTTCCCCCCCTAGTCCTTCTTTTCATTAGACTAGACATACCCAATTCCTGGAACCGTTCTTTGTACATTTTAGCCTCCTAATCGTTGAAGGAAGGAAGGCCTTGAAGAAAAGGTCTTGAACTAAAGAGTTGGGGTAGCCCAGGTGAGAAGAAGCTGCTTGGTTAAACAGCGGGCAGTGCTTAGCTTTGAAATATTAGCACTCGGATGGATTGTGCAGACAAGAAGAATTAATGGAGCAGTTAAGCATTTTATTTGCCAATAATGTGAGGGGGGTTTTTGGTCCCCAGCTGCCTTTGCATTTCTTTGAAGCATTTCAACATCTCTTGTGTTCATTCTGGGCATTGGTGCAGTTAATTACAAGCTCATAAGTGTATTTGCTTCCTCTCGGCTCCTAACTCCCGGTCCGCCTTCTCCCCTGCACACACACACACACACACACACACCAACATGGCCTGTTTATCAGCAGTCGGTAGCAAAAGGTTTAATAGGCTCCTTGCTTGGATTTCTGTAAAATCTATTCAAGCATGGGCAGAGTGCCACGCCGTTTCTCACCCAGGCTGATTTAATGAAAAAAAAGTCACAGAGACAGTAAAACAAAAAGTAGCTGATCAATCAATCAGAATAGAGCTGGAAGGGACCTTGAAGGTCTTCTAGTCCAGCTAGCTGCTGTGGCCTAGAGGTGGAGTTCTTGCCTCACAATCAGGAGGTTGTGAGTTTGATCCTAGGTAGAGGCAGATGTACGGGTCTCCTGCTTGGGCAGGGGGTTGGACTAGATGACCTGCAAGGGGGTTGGACTAGATGACCTGCAAGGTCCCTTCCAACTCTGTTAATCTGTTACCCCCTGCTCAAGCAGGAGACACTACAACATTTCAAGGCAGTGTCCAAGGCTTTGTATATAGGTGGTCCTCTACTTAGGACCACAATTGAGCCCACAATTTCAGTTGCTAAGTGAGAGAGTTGCTAAGTGAATTTTATCCCATTTTAAGAACCTTTCTTGCCATGGATAGTAAGTGAATCACTGCCGTTGTTAAGTTAGTCACATGGTTGTTAAGTGAATCTGGCTTCCCCATTGGCCTTGTCAGAAGGTCGCAAAAGGGGATCACAGGAGCTTGGAACATGGCAACCGTCATAAAGGGACCATCTCTTGCCGGTTACATCTACCCGACCCATCAGAGCGGGGAGGCAGGGAATGTTGCGGGTCCCATCCTCGAGGGAGATACACCTGGTGAGACCCAGAAGAAGGGCCTTCTCCGTGGTGGCTCCCTCTCTCTGGAACATCATTCCCCCAGAGATTAGAACAGCCCCCACTCTAATTCTCTTCCGGAAGGCACTGAAGACCTGGTTCTGCCAGCGGGCCTGGGGAACCCAGAGCGGGATGGAGCCCATTAAATGGCTCGTGTGATCGGCTGTCGCCGGGGCGGGGGGTGTGGGGGGGTGATTTTAGTATATTAATTTATTATATGACTCTTCTTTTATTAGTTTTATTGTTTTTATATGGGGTTTTATATTCTGTAAGCCGCCTTGAGTTGCCACGTGCGAATAGGCGGCAATATAAATTCCCTAAATAAATAAATGTGAGTCAGCATCCAAATTTTGATCATATGGGACTGGGGGATGCTGCAATGGTCATAAGTGTGAAAAAGGGTCATAAGTCACTCTTTTCAGTGCTGTTGTAACTCTGAACGGTCACTAAATGAACTGTTGTAAGTCGATGACTACCTGTACTGTCGTAGCTTCAAATAATTGCTAAATAAATCATTGTAAGTCAAGAACTACCTATATGTTCTCCTATATATATATATGAAGAAATCTTCTTTCTTGCCAAGGTTCTCTCTCTCCCTCTCTCTCCCTCTCTCTCTCTCTTCCCTCCCTCCCTCCCTTCCTCCCTTTCTCTCTCCCTCCCTCCCTCTCCCTCCCTCTCTCTCCCTTTCTCTCTCTCTCCCTCCCTCTCTCCCTTCCTCCCCCTCTCTCTCCCTCCCTCCCTCTCCCTCCCTCCCTCTCCCCCCTCTCTCTCTCCCCCTCCCTCTCTCTCTCTTTCTCTCTCTCTCCCTCCCCCTCTCCCTCCCTCTCTCTTTCTCTCTCTCTCTCTCTCCCTCTCTCTCTTTTTTCTCTCTCTCCCTCCCTCCCTCTCTCTCTGTCTCTCTCCCCGACAGCATGTTTCATTTTTATTTGCAAATATAAGATTTACCTACTTGTCAAGAAAACTCCATCCCCCCCACCCCCGATGAGCCCTTATAACAGATTAACAGAATTGGAAGGGACCTTGGAGGTCTTCTCCTCTAGCCTTCTGCTCAAGCAAATGATTGGACAACGGTTGTCTCTTCTTAAAAACCTTGGTCTTTGCTTACTCAACACACTGGGCTGGAATGGGCTTGCTGTATTTGGATTTATGCACTGTGGGAACTTGGCCAATTCGGACTGATTCCGTAGACTGTAATTATACAAACCATGGGTTAACATGAGTTGGGGGGTGTTCGTCTCATTTTTCTGCAGGTGAACGCTCTCGAGTGCAGGCCTTGGAGTTGAGCTGCGGCTCTGGAACTGGACAAGTGACCCTCAACCCCAGTGAGATGTTGGAGCTGAGTTGCAGTCTGTTTCCTGAGGTCAGCCCTTTGAGGTAGGTCCGATCAAGAAAAAGACACTGTCGGGATTCCAAGAACCCTGCTGTATTGTTGTAGAACAATGTTTTTAAGACCTGTGGTCTTCAACTCCCAGAATTCTCCATACATGGCTGGGTAATTCTGGGAGTTGAAGTCCACAGGTCTTGAAGTTGCCAACGTTGAGATACATCAATGTAGGGTAATAATAACAGAACCTTGAAAGCTCGCTAGAGTTGGTCTCTTCTCCACCTTATACCAAACAAAATGAAGGCAGGGTTGAATTGATCCTTTCTTGCACGTTCTTGGTTCTCAGCACCGAGTAATCTTTTCTCTCCCCTTGTCTCTTCCTTTCTCCCTTTCTTCTTCCTAAGGCTAGGTCTCCGTTCCTTTCCATCCGGTGAGCAGTTTTCCAATATTACATGGAAGAAGAACGGGCATCCGCCGAGAGAAGAAGACAACCTCCGTGTCCTCCCCAATGGTTCTTTGTTGATCGCGTCAACCGAGGCAGCTGTGAAACACGACAACCGCTCAGGAGGCTCCAGCGTGGAAGGAAATTATTCTTGTACCACTCAGGGCCCATTTGGGTCCATCACTGGCCAAACTCTGATGCTCCGAGAATCTAGTGAGTATTTGTCCCCTGCAATTCGTTACAAGAGCCTTTCAACCTTGGGTATCTTTTGAAAAAGAAAATGAAGCATGTTTCCAGTCCTCACTGTGGTGCAATACAATATATATATTGTAGTTCTGCAACATCTGAATGTGGATTATTCTTCAGAGATTACTGCTGTTGTGGCCTGTTGGCCACTGGCCCCTCCAGCAGCCGAATCAGAGGAGGAGGAAGCGTGGGAGTCAGTGCCAGCATCAAGGCAATCTGAGAGCTCTGAGGGGGAAGAGGGAATGGAGCTGTCAGAGAGAGAGAGAGACAGAGGCGGAACCTGGGATATCCCTCAGCCCTCAGATAGAGAGTCAACAGCCCCCAGGTCTGGAGGTGGCTAATGAGGAAGAGGAGGAACAGCTGGGTCCAGTGCCTGACACGCAGAGACGCAGAAGGCAGAGGAGAGGAGAGCAGTGGAAATCTATGGGCCGGTCCTTGGGAAGGAAGAGCCACCGCTGCTAGCGAAGCCCCACCCTAGCTCTGGGGATAAAAGGCAGGGGGCAGAGACGAATAGGTGTGGCAGACAACTATTCATCTCCCAGCCAGCCAGACTTGTTAGTCTGTATTGAGAGAGAAATGTTTTGCCGGGTCTGCAGGCATTCCTAATAAAGGAATCTTTTGAGTTAACTTCAGAGGGTTTGTCGTGTTTGGGGAGCTGTGTCAAAACAACTGGATCTCTGTCCATTTAGTGATCAAAATCCGGGCGCTTGGCAACCGGTGTGTATTTATGACACTTTGCAGTGTCCCAGGGTCATGTGATCACCATTTGTGACCTTCCCAGCCGGCAACCGATAAGCAAAGTCAATGGGAAAGCCCGATTTGCTTAATGACCGCAGGATCTACTGAACAACTGCAGTGAGTCACTCAACCACCGTTGCAAAAGGTCATAAAATGGGTGCACGACTCGTTTAACAATTGCCTCATTTAGCAACAGAGGTTCTGGCCTCAATGGTGGTCATAGGTCAAGGACTACCTGTATATGAAGTAACACAACAGTTTCAATAAATCCTGATTGCATTTCATTCTAATTGTCCATAAATAATTTATGTAAGCAACTTATTCATAAAGACTATGTTATTAATCTGTGTCCATTAGCAAACCTTGTTTGACAGGTTAAATAGCCGGGCAAGGAAGCGAAACCCGTCTGAAATTCAATATTCCCTCTGCTAGTTTTAAAGTACAAAAAATAGTTTCTTGTCGTCCAAGGAAATGTACACAGTGAAGCAAATCTCCTGAGTGAAATTTTTGTTTTATTTTCATGGTCTTCATAAAAAACTGTACCCAATTTACAGAGATTGTGCCACCCAAACAAGAACCTCATAAGGAATTCATTTCCCCCCCTCTTCTTAAAGTATTATTATGATTATGGATTGATCGATTAGTCAATAGACATATCAGAATGCAAAATATAAGACAACAGAAAAACCTTATGCAGCAAGAAGAGTAAAAGGCAGAACTAAAAGAAAATATTTTTGTATCATTCCTATAATTTATCCAGGGGTGGGTTTCTCTTACCTTCCCTACCAGTTCGGGAAGTGCTCATGTTACATCTGGGTTCTGACCCTCTGCGCATGTGCAGAAGCCTTTGCACATACACAGAGGGTTCGTTGCCAGCCGCTTTCAAGCAGCGGCGACTGTGGAACCGGTTTGGGGGCGTGGCAAGCCGGCCATCACTACCGGTTTGGCGAACAAGGCCAAATTTCCGCCACCGTCTCGCGCAAACCGGTCCGAACCAGTAGCAACCCACCACTGAATTTATCCCAAGCAGACCCAGTTCCCAATTATTCTGTCTTATTCAGAGAAAAGGCAATTTGTAATGTAATATTTGGGTTCTGACCACTCACAAAATAGGTTGTTTTAATAAGAATCCCACTTCAATTCGAAGTCATCCCCACGATTAACCCTAATTTTTTAAAATACTTTTTAATATTAATATTTTGGTGCTTTGTATTTTAATTTTCCTTGAATAAACTAAATATTCTACAAAACAAACAAACAAACTCAAAGCAATTCAATAGTAGGTCAATTCTGTCTAAAGCCAGATTGTTCTTCTGCTTGTAACTCATGCCTCCCTTTTTCTTTCTTTCTTTCTTTCTTTCTTTCTTTCTTTCTTTCTTTCTTTCTTTCTTTCTTTCTTTCTTTTTCTTTCTTTCCTCTTTCTTTGATCACCTGTCAACGGTTATCCCCCCACCTCCTACCACAGCCTTGCCTCCATTTTTCCAACATCCAGAACCCCAATCTGTGCCAGAAAATGGCATGGCTCGTTTTGAGTGTCGGATCAAAGGTTTGCCTGCTCCAGTCATCACTTGGCAGAGAGACAAGGAGGCTGTGCCTTCAGAACCAAGGTAAATTATGCAGGGCTCACCCCTTGCATCAAACATAACCGAGTTAGTTAAGTTGGAGCTGCTAAGCATCATTGGTTGTGGCTTGCAAGCTGCGGTGTAATGCCTAAGCTTGATGCCTGAAAGTAGTTGTGTCAACTGACAGGTTTATCTCTGGATTGTCAGAATGGTCCAATATGTCTATCTATGATCAGCTCTAACCAGTGGTGGGATCCTGCCGGTTTAACAACCGGTTCGGTGATCGCCCACAGTTTTACGAAAACTTAACCTTCCACGTTACTGCTGGGGAGAAACACAGCTGAGGCACAGCAATCCACTCTGCCGCAAGAATCAGCTGAGAAGATATAGGTCAGTAAAGCGCAGGGGCGGGTGGGCGGGCCCAGCTGATCGTCGGAGCGAATCGGTTCGCTCCCAGCTGATTGTCGGAGCATCCGGTTCTTCCGTACCGGTCCGAACCGGTTGAATCCCACCCCTGGCTCTAAGAGAGTCTTAGAGGAATATAGAACACAGAACAATGAGTTTTGGTGGCACAGTGGTTAGAATGCAGTACTGCAGGCTAACTCTGCCCAATGCCAGGAGTTTGATCCTGATCAGCTCAAGGTTGACTCAGCCTTCCATCCTTCCGAGGTTGATAAAATTAGAACCCAGATTGTTGGGGGCAAGATGCTAACTTTGTAAACTGCTTAGAGAGGGCTGTAAAGCACTATGGGACAATATATAAGCCTAAGTGCTATTGCTATTAACATAGAATCATAGGGCTGGGAAGCACCTCAGAGGTCTTCTAGTCCAACCCCCTGCTCAAGGCAGGAGACCTTCTACACATCCCAGTCAAATGTCCCAAAGGTGCTTTTTTCAAGAGGCAACTGGACTTTGGTGGGTTTTCTTTGAAGACGTTTCGCTTCTCATCCAAGAAGCTTCTTCAGCTCTGACTGGATGGTGGGGAATGGGAGTTCTAATTTAGCCTAATGATTCTAACTTAGCCTCCAGATCAGTGTTTCTCAACCTTGGCAGTTTGAAGATGTGTGGACTTCAACTCCCAGAATTCCCCAGCCAGCGTTGCTGGCTGTGGAATTCTGGGAGTTGAAGTCCACACATCTTCAAACTGCCAAGGTTGAGAAACACTGCTCCAGATCCTTTATCATCTTTGTGCATTTTGCTAGGGTGTTCTTGTATTTTGATTTGATCCAGCGTAGGAATTGATCTTTCCTCTTCATCCTTTGGGTTCATAGGTTCATCGTCCTTCCAAACGGGGTCCTTCAGATCACCGATGTCCAGAAAGGAGATGCTGGGGCCTACCATTGCTCGGCAACCAATGCAGCGGGAAGACGCTACAGCCTGGATGCTCCCCTCACTCTCTTGAAAGGTACATTCTACAAATTTGGGAGTGGGGGTGGGGGTGAATTACAAGAGGCTATCTCTAAAGTTTCTGTCTTTCATTCTGAGATGCTTCCATCTGTTGCATGGCTATAACAATCCTGGCAAAAAAAATTGCAAGGGTTTTTGAGACAACTCACTGGCCAGATATTCTAAAGCAGAGGTGTCACACTCGATCTCATTGAGGGCCGCATCAGGCTTGGATTTGACCTCCGGGGGGGGGGGCAGGGTTTGTGTGGCCAGGGAGGGCGGGGCCAGCTCGACATCACTCGTGTCAGGGGTGCCTCTGGCGGCCCAAGCGCTCAGCCAGCGAAAACGGGCTCCCGAGCTCTTGTTTTCGGCTGCGACGGCTTCCTGCAATCCTCTGCCAGTGAAAATGGAGTCACCGCAGAGGCACTGCGGGCCGGTCCTTTGCTGTTTCCAGGGCGACCCCGTGGGCCAGATCTAATCACCCCGTGGGCCGCATCTGGCCCCCAGGCCTTGAATTTGACACCCCTGTTCTAAACAAAAGTGAGCAGCTTATAAATGGCTGAAGTCTTCTCCAGAACAATTAATCAGTGGAACAGCCTGCCTCCAGAAGTTGTGAATGCTCCAACACTGGACGTTTTTAAGAAGATGTTGGATAACCATTTGTCTGAAGTAGTGTAGGGTTTCCTGCCTAAGCAGGGGGTTGGACTAGAAGACCTCCAAGGTCCCTTCCAACTCTATTGTTGTTGTTGTTGTTGTTGTTGTTCACAAAAAATGTAATACACAGCAAACGAGATTTATATGCTGGATTTCGTATCACTATATCACAAGTCGAACACTTCCCAAGCGTCTAGGACTGTGTGATGTATTTTCGTATGATGCGTGCAGATCCAAGTACGGTGGCCTTTTGCAACTGACAGATCGTGATTTTGTCAATGTTTATTGTTTTCAAATGCCAGTTAAGGTTTTTTGGCACAGCACCCAGTGTGCCGATTACCACTGGGACCACCTGTACTGGTTTATGCCAGAGTCGTTGTAATTCGATTTTAAGGACCTGGGAAAAAAAATCGAATTACAACGACTCTTGTAATTATATTATATTATATTATATTATATTATATTATATTATATTATATTATATTATATTATATTATATTATATTATATTATATTATATTATATTATATTATATTATATTATATTATATTATATTATATTATATTATATTATATTATATTATATTATATTATATTATATTATATTATATTATATTATAATATTATATTATATTATATTATATTATATTATATTATATTATATTATTACATTATAATTATTATTAAGATATTATTAAGATGATGATGATGATGATGATGATGATGATGATGATGATGATGATGATGATGATGACAGGAGACCAATTGGTGAAGCAGTGACATCACTGGGAGGCAGGTGACAATTCAGGGATGGACTTAAAAATGAGATTAGGAGTAGGAGACACGTTGGAGAGAAAGTGCTACCAATTGTACCATAACATTCTCCCCAGATCCTGCAAACCAACCCCCAAATGCCACCACCAAGATTTGGGTATATGTAGCCCTTGACCTACAAATGGTTGTTTAATAACTGTTCAGAGTTATGAACAGACTTAAGATACTTACAACTCAGCCTCGAAGTTATAACTGCCATCTGCCCCTTTCCTCGCCATCACATGATTGCCTTTCAAGTGACCACGATTTGCAATTTTACTGGTTTCCAGTGCCGAATGCCGGTTTCCAGAGATGGGGGAAAACACCTATTCATAGAAGAATGGGATTTGCTTAACAATCACATCATCCACTTTAGAACTGCAGTGACTTATTTTATAATCATTGGAAAAATAGTCATAAAATCAAATCTGGTTTCAGCTGACAACTGCAAGGACTTAAAATTCTAGGCTTCATTCTGGTTGTTCGTTGAAGAATACCTGTGTTTTGGCCATGAGTTTCAACAACATTCTTCCTAGGTGTAAATGGGGTTCCCCATTTATGTTCTAAAATGTAGTATAATTATTTGTTTGTTTGTTTGTTTGTTTGTTTGTCAAAACATGTACAAGATAGCAGGTATGATATAAATATAAACAAAAGCAAAGTAGGTACAGGTAAATTTGGACAATAGGACAGTAAGACAGGGACGGTAGGCACAGTGGTGCGCTTATGCATGCCCCTTACAGACCTCTTAGGAATGGCATGAGGTTGACAGTAGACAGTCTAAGACAAGGGATCCTGGTTTAATTTATCATGTGTAGGATGTGACATTTCATCAGAGAAACTAAGATAGCAAGGGGAAGGACTACAATTACTGAACCACACAGGGTTTTCCCTAAGCTGCATTTTAGGTTCAACGTTCACACGTTCAACCAAGTCATAATTTGTTTAACCACGATTTGTGGAATGAGGCACTGTTGATTGTGTTCATATGTCATACAAAGTCATAAACCCTGATTTGCAAACCACAAGAGCAAGATTCTCACAACATGCTGGAGTAAAGGTGAAGAATTCAAATTAGGTCATATTATGGGATAAGGCCTTTGAACTATGGTGCTGGAGAAGACTCCTGCGAGTCCCTTGGACTGCAAGGTGATCCAACCGGTCAGTCCTAGAGGAGATCAACCCTGACTGCTCTTTGGAAGGCCAGATCCTGAAGATGAAACTCAAATACTTTGGCCACCAAATGAGAAGGAAGGACTCACTGGAGAAGAGCCTAATGCGGGAACGACTGAGGGCAAAAGAAGAAGGGGATGACAGAGAATGAGGTAGCTGGATGGAGTCACTGAAGCAGTAGGCGTGAGATTAAATGGACTCCAGAGGATGGTAGAGGACAGGAAGGCCTAGAGGAATGTTGTCCATGGGGTTGCGATGGGCCAGACACGACTTCTCGACTAACAACAACAATGGGATGAGAAACCTGCCTGGAAAGATGTATATCATGTTGTCATCTTGAAAATGAGGCAGGTTATTCCATTATTTCATTTTAATCATGTTCATGATGATATCAGGGTATTCATGATGTTATCTGCCTCCTTCTGCCTTCCCAGAGACACCCACATTGGAGGGGGGAGCAACATTTTCCCAATTGGAAAACTTGGATCTGGAAAGAATGCTTAGGCTGAAAATTAGTAGAGATTTTTTTTTAAATCCACTGGTAAAAATCCATGCCAAGAAAACGACAAGGGAACCCATGTTTTTCAGTTTCCTAAAGCATTTAATTGACAACTGCAGTTTTAAACGGTCACCAAGCCCTCCGAGGGAAATGTGTTTTTCTCACATTTTGCTCCCCCAGCTTCAGTGCTTCAATGCCAAAGCAGACAGAATATGGATGAGAAGACAGATCTGTGCACGATGAACACTTGGTTTGGCTGCTTTTCCTGTCTGGCTGTCTTTTTAAACTTTGGGACCTCGAAAAGGGTTGACATCTTGACATCTCCAGCAGGTGGCTAAGCTGCTTATGCCTTCTTTCCAAAGCCATCAGGGGTGGCCAAGGGCAGCTGATGGAATCTCCTTTCTGCAAAAGCAGCCTTCTTGTACAAACACGGTTTAACACGCACACACAACTGCAAAGATTTGGCGAGGTTTTCTCCCAACGGGGATTCGCAGACTGATCAGAACCTTCGTTCAGGCAGAACCTTCGTTCAGGTATTTTTCGGAGTATAAGACGCATCTTTTCCCCCCTAAAAGAGGCTGAAAATTTGGGTGCATCTTATACTCCGAATGTAGCTTTTTTTTGGAAGCTTTTTTTCCAGCCATAACGAGGTGCTAACGATCTTCCCTGCACTTCCTGGCTTGCAGGCTTGTTTTCATTGCTACTCCCTCCGAAAACATTTTTTCCAGCCCTAGCGAGGTGCTAACGATCTTCCCTGCTCTTCCCCAATTGTTTTCATTGCTACTTCCTCCCAAAAAGTTTTTTCCAGCCCTAACGAGGTGCTAATGATCTTCCCGGCTTGCAGGATTTTTTCATTGCTACTCCCTCCGGAGAAGTTTTTTTCCAGCCCTAAGTCTTTGCAGGCTTTTTTTCATTGCTACTCGCTCCGAATAAGGTTTTTTTAAGCCCTAACCAGGGGATAAAATAATGTGCTGAAGCTGACCAGACTGACCAGACTAGAAGCTAGCCAGTGAATACCTGGTAGGTAGATTTCCCCCCCCCCTATTTTCCTCCCCCAAAACTAAGGTGCGTCTTATACTCTGAAAAACACAGTAAATTATTAGGTGATTAATAATTATGAGATCATTAGGGGCCTGGAGGCTAAAACCTATGAAGAAGAATGGTTGCAGGAATTGGGTATGTCTAATCTAGTGAAAAGAAGGACTAAGGGTGACACAATAGCAGTGTTCCAATATTTGAGGGGCTGCCACAAAGAAGAGGGGGTCAACCTTTTTGCCAAAGCACCTGAAAGTAAAATAAGAAGCAATGGATGGAAACTAATCAGGGAGAGAAGCAACCTAGAACCAAGGAGAAATTTCCTGACAGTGAGAGCAACTAGTTGAACCATTTGTCTTCAGAAGTTCAGGGGTGTCAAACTCACGGCCTGTGGGCTGGATGCATCACGTGCTGGCCCCGGCCCCGGCCGGTTTAGCGAAGTGGGGAAAAGTCCTGATACGTCACATGATGACACCGTGACGACGCAAGTTTGACATCCCTGTTCCGGATGCTCCATTACTGGAGGCTTTTAAGAAGAGACCGGACAGCCACTTGTCTGGAATGATATGCTTGAGCAGGGGGCTGGACTAGAAAACTTCTGAGGTCTCTTCCAACTCTGTTATTCTGTTCATACAATTCTTGGCAACAATATGCAACTTTCGTCCCACTTCTGGGTCCAACCATGTCTCCCATCCAAGGACTAACAAACCCTGCTGAATTTTTTTCCAAGTTTCATAATCCCCCAGCTGAAGGATGCTCCTATCTTTTCAGATACAGATATAGATTATTAGAGTTGGAAGGGACCTTGTAGGTCATCTAGTCCAACCCCCCGCTCAAGCAGGAGTCCTTACACCATTTCGGACAAATGGCAGTCCAGTCTCTCCTTGAAAGTCCCAAGTGTTGGAGCTCCCACAACTTCCGAAGGCAAGCTGTTCCATTGGTTGATTGCTCTCACCGTCAGAAAGTTTCTCCTCATTTCCAGGTTGAATCTCTCCTTGGTCAGCTTCCATCCATTGTTCCTTGTCTGGCCTTCTGGTGCCTTGGAGAATAGCCTGACTCCCTCCTCTCTGTGGTAGCCCCTCAAATATTGGAACATTGCTATCATGTCAACCCTGGTCCTTCTCTTTGCCAGACTGGCCAAGCTCAGTTCCTGCAATCGCTCTTCGTATGTTTTAGTTTCCAGCCCCCCTAATCATCCTGGTTGGTCTCCTCTGCACTTTCTCTAGAGTTTCAATGTCTTTCTTGTAGTGTGGTGACCAAAATTGGATGCGGTACTCTAGTTGTGGTCTGACCAAGGCTTTATAGAGTGGTATTAGTACCTCCCTAGTCCTAGATTGTATCCCTCTATTAATGCATTTTAGGATTGCATTGGCTTTTTTGGCTGCCGCTGCACATCGCTGGCTCATATTTAGTTGGTTGTCCACTAAGATTCCAAGATGCCTCTCACAGTCACTGCTATTGAGTGTGGTTTCACCCAGTTTATATGTATATCTTTGGTTTTTCTTACCTAGGTGTAGGATTTTACTTTTCAGTAAGTTGGACATCATTTTGAGCAATCGGCAGGAGTTGTCATTAAGGAATGAATGAAATGATTCATCCAAGGGAGTCTTCACCCTTACCCAACCTACGGCCTTGCCCTAGCCTTAATTTATTTTTTGGAAGAACTCCCCATGGCTCCAGAGAATTATTGCCTGCTGTCTAGGAAAATGTGTACTGGCCTGGAAATTCCTGCCCTACAACATCAAGCAACAGGAGAAAATTCACTAATTGGAAATCAGGATTCCTAAGCCAGTTTTTAGGCTGAAATCCTAAGCAGTTACTTAAATCTTTTCTCCTGCAGTTGAATCACTCTATTTTGCTTGCACGACAGTTGCAAAATCAAACTCATTTTAGTTTATACAGAAATCGTCCTTATTTATACATTTCGGAACATCACATATCAGGGTAGAATCCAACGTTTGTCCTTGTTTCCGTCTACCCTTATTTATTATTTATTTATTTATTAGTGACATTTATATACCGCCTCACAGTGCAAGCACTCTCTAAGCGGTTTACACCAGTAAGTAATGTATATTTATATTGCCCCCAACAATCTGGGTCCTCATTTTACCTACCTCGGAAGGATGGAAGGCTGAGTCAACCTTGAGCCGGTGAGATTTGAAACGCTGACCTGCTGATCACAGTCAGCTAAAGTGGCCTGCAGTAAACAGGACCTCTTCTGATTCCTTCTTTCTCACCGTATCTCAAAGAATAGTCAAAAGAGATTTGAGGCAAAGCCCAATTAAAATCTCTTCCAGTTAAGCTTGCTGAGTTTTTATTGGGTTTCAAGGAGGCTGTGCAAATCTTTTCTTCTCAGTGTGTTACACACACTGGCAACAATTGGTTTGGGGATTTCAGCCATTGTTAGACCGAAGCAAAGTGGAAAAAATTGGTATAATACGCAGAACATAGAAAAAGAATAACAGAGTTGGAAGAGACCTTGGAGGTCTTCTAGTCCAACCCCCTGCTCAGGTAGGAGGCCCTATACAATTCCAGATAAGTGGCTGTTCAATCTCTTCTTAAAAGCCAGTGATAGAGCAACTTCTGGAATTAATTGTGATTAATCCCACTGATTCTTTTAGCCATCAGGAAATTTCTCCTTAGTTCTAGGTTGCTTCTCTCCTTGATTAGTTTCCATCGGTTGCTTCTTAAGATTAAGATTAATAGAGTTGGAAGGGACCTTGTAGGTCTTCTAGTCCAACCCCTCATCCAAGCAGGAGACCCTACACCATTTCTGACAAATTTCAGTCCAGTCTCTTCTTGAAAGCTTCCAGTGATGAAGCTCCCACATCTTCTGAAGGAAGAGGGAGTCAAACTATTCTCCAAAGCACCTGAGGGTAGAACAAGAAGCAATGGGTGGAAACTAAACAAGGAGAGAAGCTAGAACTAGAACTAAGGAGAAATTTCCTGACAGAACAATTAATCAGTGGAACAAGTTGCCTCCAGACGTTGTAAATGCTCCAACACTGGAAGTTTTTAAGAAGATGTTGGATAACCATTTGTCTGAAGTAGTGTATAGGGTTTGCTGTTTAAGGAGCGGGTTGGACTAGAAGACCTCCAAGGTCCCTTCCAACTCTGTTATTCTATTATATTACAAACTTCTGTTCCATCAGTTGATTGCTTTCACTGTCAGGAAATTTCTCCTTATTTGTAGGTTGAATCTCTCCTTGATCAGTTTCCATCCATTATACCTTGTCTGGCCTTCGGGTGCCTTGGAAAATAGCTTGACCCCTTCCTCTCTGTGGCAGCCCCTCAAATATTGGAAAACTGCTATCATGTCTCCCCTGGTCCTTCTCTTCACCAGACTAGCCATGCCCATTTCCTGCAACCGTTCATCATATGTTTTAGCCTCCAGTCCCCTAATCATCCTGGTTGCTCTTCTCTGCACTATTTCTACAGTCTCAACATCTTTTTTACAGTGTGGTGACCAAAACTGGATGCAGTATTCTAGATGTAGTCTTACTAAGGCTTTATAGAGTGGTATTAGTATCTCCCTTGATCTTGTTCTTGATCTTGTTCTGCCTTCAGATGCTTTGGAGAATAGGTTGCCCCCTCTCACAATATTTGTGGCAGCCCCACAAATATTGGAAGACTTCTATCATGTCACTCCAATCCTTCTTTTCACTAGATTAGTCATACTTCTGCAACCGTTCTTCATGTGCTTAAAAAAAAGTCTTTGTTTTGCTTCTATGGATGGGTGGCATGGATGCTTTTTTCTCTGGGATTAAATGCTATTTTAAAGCCGAGGTTGAAAAGGTCATGTTGTGGTGTTTTCTGCCTTCCTGGTAGCAAGGATTTGAGCAGTTGTTGCACACAAAGCAGATGTTACACTCATGGCTGGGCAGACTGCTCCATATTAAGTTTCAGACATTTTTTAGGAATCTGCATTCCAAAGCAGAATGAGACTGGGAGGAGCCTTTGCAAAGAGATGTTTTCTCCAACCCAGGAAGAAGTTGTGGTTGGGGGGGGGGGAATGGTTGGCATTAGAGCAGTGCTTCTCAATTATTTTCTGTTACGCCCCCCCTAGGAAGAAGTATACATTTTGCGCCCCCCCCAACTCTCCGCCAGGATGATTGTTTGCAATATTCGGCACGTTTTCGCTGAAAAAACTCAAGCGGCTTATCAGCGTGATGGGGTGTAAATGTTTTTTAAGTGACACCTTCATTTATTTGGCTTCATGTTGTCCGCTGCCAACATTTTTAGACACAGTAAACATACCGTTCTTTCCTCGTCTCCCACCATAGTCACAGTGAAGCCAAGCGCTACATACGCTTCGTCATATTTCCCCGTCTTAGCTTTCAGGAGACTTAACGTTTGTCTCATTATCTCCATCTCTCTCCTCCTTTCTTTTCATCCCTGTTAAATATTTTTCCATGGTGTCTCTTAAGGGTTTGTTATCTGCACTTCATATCTCCTACTCTGTGCTGTGTGCTATTGTTCGTTGCAAAAAATCCCTATTCCCTGTGGCAAAAAAAGCATGTTCCACGGGGTCATGCGCCCCCCCTGGCATCGCTCCACGCCCCCCCAGGGGGGCCCGCCCCACTATTTGAGAAGCACTGCATTAGAGTAACCCTGGTCAGATAATGTTCTTCACCCGAACGTCAAGGTGTGACCCATGAAACCTCTGGTTAAGGTCTCTGACTCTTGTCCTCAAGTTCAGAGTCTTTTATGTCTTTGAAGTTACACTTGGAAATATGTCAGCTATGTCTGTAGGCATTCCAGAACCGGACTATAGCTGGGTAGAGAAGTCTTCTTCATTTTGCAAGCCAGTTTATCATCTTACTTCTGCCCTCTGGAGAAATTGAGGTCAACGCTCTCAGTCCTTTCGTTTGGGGGTGACTTTGATGGGCTTCAGCCGAAGGGGTTTTCCTTTGTACATCCCATTAACCTCTTCCATTAGCAGAAGGAGAGTCATTTCATAAAAGTCAGTATTATGAATTAAGTCAAGAGAAATTACACAGAGATTTTTAATTTGCCAAATCCAATCTGGTGCCGGAATTTGATTTTCCAAGCGCTGCATGAAGGTTTTGATGGAAATATGGTGTGGCTGTATTTTAAATAGAGTATAACGTGCATTATATTGGTACAGATTCTTTTAAAAACTCGTTGTTTGTTTCCGGAGGCCCCCGAAGAAATAAAAACAGAGAGCGTCTACATGCCAGTGTTGTGTGCCCATCTGCTCTCAATTGCTTAAAAGGAGGAAGGAGGAAGAGCTTCACCAGTTGGGCTCCTAAGGTTTCCCACTGTTGAGGCAGCATCTCTTGCTTGAGCAAGGGACATTATTCCAATATTTGAGGTGTGTTTCAATATTTCATGGGAGCTCTGAGTTTTCCAACATGTCATGGGAGATATGTCACAATGTGAATATTGTCAGTTGTGAGTCTATGCAGGGTGATGCACCCTATCTAATATTATGGTACTTTCCAATACAAGCAGAACACGTGATATGATGTCTGCGCATGTCTACATTCCTAATCCACCATTAATCCCTTCTGCCTTGTCTTTGAACGGTCGTGCTAATTAGCAAAGATGTAGATTTATTGTTTTATATTGTTTTGTACTGAAATAAATATTTTCTATTAGACATTTAATCTCGGTTTTATTTCTAAGTGTTTGAATTCCAAGTAAAAGATCCAGATGTCGCCTCTATGGGGATATTCTTCCCTTAACAAGATGTCATGGGCATGGCTAGTCTAGTGAAGAGAAGGACCAGGGGAGATATGATAGCAGTGTTACAATATTTGAGGGGCTGCCACAGAGAGGAGGGGGTCAAGCTATTTTCCAAAGCACTTGAAGGCCAGATAAGGAATAATGGATGGAAACTGACCAAGGAGAGATTAAACCTGGAAATAAGGAGAAATTTTCTGACAGTGAGAGCAATCCGCCAATAGAACAGAAGAGCTGAGGTGGCGCAGTGGTTAAATGCAGCACTGCAGGCTACTGCTAGTTTAGCAGTTCAGCTGTTCAAATCTCACCGGCTCAAGGTTGACTCAGCCTTCCATCCTTCTGAGGTCGGTAAAATGAGGACCCAGATTGTTGGGGGCAATATGCTGAACTCTGTAAACCGCTTAGAGAGGGCTGTAAAGCACTATGAAGCGGTATATAAGTCTAAGTGCTATTGCTATTGCCTTCAAAAGTTGTGGGAGCTTCATTACTGGAGGCTTTCAAGAAGAGATTGGACTGCCATCTGTCAGAAATGGTGTAGGGTCTCCTGCTTGGTTAGACAGAAGACCTACAAGATCTCATCCAACTCTGTTAATCTGTTAATGTGAAAAAATGATTCCACGGTGGTCATTTTGTCAGAGCTCCCATGACATGCCATCAGAAGATATTAGAATAACAGAATTGGTAGGGACGTTGGAGGTATTCCAGTCCAACCCCTTGCTCAAGTAGGGGACCTAAACCATTTCAGACAAGTAGCTCTCCAGTCTCTCCTTAAAAACTTTCAGTGTTGCTATCATGTCACCCTCAATTCTTTTCATTAAACTAGACATACCCAATTTCTGCAACCATTCTTTAGCCTCCAGTCCCCTAATCATCTTTTGCTGCTCTTCCTTGCACTCTTATTCTAGAGGCTCAACATCTTTTTTTATATTGTGGCAACCAAAGCTGGATGCAATATTCCAAGTGTGGTCTTATAGACTTATACCAAGGCATTATAAAGTGGTACTAACCCTTGACACGCCTACCTCTGCTTTCTTCCTACCCCCGTGCTTTCTCCTGGAGAAAAAAAAGAAGGCAGCTTTGCGTGCTGCTAGTTCTATTCCAACACTCTGATCTTGTGCAAATATTTGACGCACAAAACATGTTTCTGTGGGGCATGACCACAGCAAGCAATTAGATCTGTCAGTTTAAATGAAATTCTGCCAACAGCAAACTCCGAGTGTTATCTCCAATAGCTACGCATTCACTCCCGAGTTCTCAAGGAACACCTGTCCCTGCTGACAAGAAGCTGCACATCTAGGATATTGTCTCCACCGATTTCCTGGCACATCGGTAATTCTTTAGAGCCTGGCGTCCTGGCGTCCTGGGGTCCACACCAGAAAGCAACTGGTGTGTTGCTTTCGGGACCTTTCAGAGATTTTTATAGGACCTCACAGTATAGAATTAAAAAAAATTAGAGACTCTGCAGAATCTAGCAGCAATCCTCAAAGCTAAACTTCCTTCTCTCCTTTATAAAGCCGTTCTTTGAATACTTGGAGGCGGGGGGAATTGGATGTTAGTCAAGGCGGGATGAGTTTGAATCTATAAGTCCTGAGGAGGTAGACAGGGTCTGTTCATAGGTCAGCTGGTTATTAAGACCCATGTCTCTTCTGGCTTAGAAAGAAAGCCACTTGGGAGATGACAGGTAGTATGGTCCAGGTAGTACCACCAAGCTCTCTGAGTTCATCTTCTTCAAGAGATCATTGCTGGAACCAGTGGTGGGTTCCTACCGGTGCGGTCCACTCTATAGCACCGGTAGTGGCCCGCTGGTGATGTCACAGTACCGGTGCGGTCGGTTGCCGATGCCTGGGCGCCGCCATTTTTTTTAAAAAAAATGTTAACATTTTTTTAAAAAATTTCTTCTGCGCATGCCCAGAAGCCGAGCTTCCAGTACTGCGCATGCGCTGCCTTCCTACCCCACAGTGAGTCCAAGCAGGGGAGGATGGCTGAGGGAGCGCATGAGATGCTGAAATAATGGGTGGCAGGAGCTATCTCCATTCCCCTCCCTTCAGCAATCCGAGAAGCCACGAATGTGCGGTGATGAGCCCAGGCATTTTCGCACGTTCAAGGCTTCTCGAGCTGCTGAGGGGAAGGGGAATGGGCGGCAGGAGCCTAGGATCATTGAATGGGGAGAAGCATTTAGGCCAGACGGAGCCTCCTAGAAGAACCGCTGCCACAGTCTTGCTGCTCCCGCTGCGGGGGACTACGTTGTGGGTGGGCAACGCCCCCCCCCCCCGCTTCTCTGGCCGCTGCCAAGCTCCCGAGGCCCACGCCCACCCGGTCACATGGCTGGCAAGCCACACCCACAAAACAAGCCACGCCCACAGAGTGGTAGTAAAAAAATTAGGAACCAGCCCCTGGCTGGAACCATCAGTTGAGGACAGTTTTCATCCTGTCTCCGACCTTCTCTTTCTAGGGATGGGAAGGTGGCTGTGCTGCAGCTTTGGGGCTTTGCAACTTTCGTCACCAAACCCCCAAAACTTTACCCTCAGACTGTCCACTGTTGACCTCACCCGATTCCTAAGAGGTCAGTAAGGGGCGTGCATAAGTGCACCAGCATGCCTACCGTCCCTATCCTAATGTTCCCTCTTATCAGTACCCATCTTATGTATATAAACAATGTTATATCTATGTATATTACTAACACGTACTTGACAAAAATAAGTAAAAATAAAAGCTTCAAAGATCCTTGGAGAAAACAAAGCATCTGGCCCCTTTTCAGGCTGGACAAAGTATGAAGTAGCATTGATTCCACTTCTTGATGACTTTTTGTCAAGGTAGAAGACTGGAGTGGTGCTACTGTCATAGCTGTACTTGATCTCTTGGTGGCTTTCAGTGCAATCGGCTATGGTGTCTTTCTGAAACAATTAGAGAGCAGGATCACTAGAACTTGAGTGTTGCGGCAGTTTGACTTTCTCCATGGTCAATTCTTGTTTATGTTGATGGAGATTGTGTTCCTACTTAAACAGAGGGGTTGGATTACAAGACCTCCAAGGTCTCTTCCAGCTGTCTTCTGAATTTGAATTTGAGATTTGAGATTGAGCCCAAAGACTCACAAATCGAGCCCTGGTGGCACAGTGATTAGAGTGCAGTATTGCAGGCAAACTCTGCCCACTGCCAGCAGTTCGATCCTGACCGGCTCAAGGTTGGCTCAGCCTTCCATCCTTCTGAGATTGGTAAAATGAGGACCAGGATTGTCGGGGGGGGGGGGGAAACGCTGACATTTGTAAAGTACTCAGAAGTGCTGTAAAGCACCCTGGAGTGGTACGTAAGCCTTAAATGCTGTAGTGCTAGTGCTATAAATTTAATTCAGAAATAAAAATTGTGAGCCAAAACAGATGCTTCCAGACTCATCCAAGAGCCGAGGTGGCGGAGTGGTTAAATGCAGCTACTGCAGGCTACTCCAGCTGACTGCTAGTTCAGCAGTTCAGCTGTTCAAATCTCACCAGGCTCAAGGTTGACTCAGCCTTCCATCCTTTTGAGGTGGGTAAAATGAGGACCCAGATTGTTGGGGCAATATGCTGACTCTGTAAACCGCTTAGAGAGGGCTGTAAAGCACTGTGAAGCGTTATGTAAGTCTAAGTGCTAAGTGCTATCCTGATACAGAAGAAGGTATTATCTCTTTAACCCAACCCTGCAAGGAAGGACCACATCCAATTCTCCAGCCCTTGTTTGAGATTCCATGATATTTAACAGAGTTGGAAGGGACCTTGCAGGTCATCTAGTCCAACCCCCTGCCCAAGCAGGAGACCCTACATCTGCCTCTACCTAGGATTGAACTCACAACCTCCTGATTCCATGACCTGCAGGGCATCACAGCCCTATGTGGGGCACATAATATTCATGTTGGCTCTCAGCAACCCTACTGGGCTCAAAGTTGTTGGAAAAAGTGCTGGATCTCCCTTGGGTTCTTGCTCTCAGCATCTCAAGAGGAAGAGAGAAAACAGATAAAACAACTAAGTAGGCTGGTGCTTAGCTGTGAACTTTCTCAGCCTTTTCCTGAACAGAAGCTTGAAATTGTGTTGAAGCCCCCCTCCCCTCTCCAGCAACCCACAACCTCCCTGGGGATGGATGGATTCAGGCTTTGAGCAGCTGTTCAGGAGAGGAGAAGAGAGGGGGGGAAAGATCCATCTGTGGGTTTTTTTTCTCTTCTTTCTTGGTTGCTCAGAAAGCGAGAAGGCAGTTAGCAGTTGACGTGAAATGTTTTGCAAATGCTACTGGTTTGGACAGCCGTTCAAGAGAGGCAGGGCGGTGCTTCGATCACATTTTGACTTTTTTTGACTCCCTGTGGATACCCCAGAAAGGATGACGGGCCCGAGGACATCCTACTATGGCGAGAGAAATTAAACACAGCTTTGTATATGAACCCTCCTATTTTATCTCGAAAGGATTTTGCAAGCACAAACCTATTTAATTAGAAACTTAAGCAGTGGAAAATTGGTTGGTGGGGAGGAAATTTAATTAGTGGGAGGGGGAAACTGAGAATTAAATGTGCATTTGTTTACTCCCCAAACAATTGTGGATTTGGAGTGCGAATGGAAGGAAGGAATCCAGCCAAGTATTTGTTTAGTTTTTCCTCTTTTAAGAGTAAGGGACTGTTTTGGTCTGCTTCGTAACACTTGTACTTTCTTTGCCTCAAAAAAATACATGCTAGCATTAAAGTTATTAATGCTAGTTTAAATCAAGCGAGTTGGGTAAAAAATGGCTTAGTTGGTAAAAAGGGAGAGAAATGAATCCTGGTGGGGGTTTTTTTGTGGGGGGGGGTTGGTCTTTTTTAATAGAGCCACAAGTTTTTCTGTGACTTTAATAGATTGTCCTGGCCTTGGGAGGTTTAGGCTAAAAACTCCCAAGGCGAATGAACTGAGGACAGGAGAGAGCAGGAGAAGAAAGAAATTATAGCTGAGTGTTAAGAGTATCTGTTTAAAGTAATCAAAGTTTTTTTCCCCCCAAGTTCAGACATTGGAGAAAATGTTTTGAGTAAAGAAGACCAAGGACCGAACACACAGCATTAGGGGACAAAGTTTTTCGTAGCAACCAGAGTCCAAATTGAATTCAGCATGGCTGAACTCCTATAAGTGTAGCCAACTCTGTGAAAGTCATCTACTTTAAAAAAGGTGTAAAAAGTTGCATGAGTGTTCATCACCATCTCCTATGTACTGTTTACAAATATTAACTTGGTCCATTCAGGTTGGAGCCAGCTAACCTGTGAAAATGTAGTTCATAAAATCATACATCAAAAAGTCCTTCCTGTCAATGATTACTTCAGCTTCAACCGCACCAATACATGAGCACATAATAGATTCAAACTTAATGTAAACCGCTCCAAACTCGACTGCAGAAAATATGACTTCAGCAACAGAGTGATCAATGCCTGGAATGCACTACCTGACTCTGTGGTTTCTTCCCCAAACCCCCAAAACTTTAACCTTAGACTGTCTACAGTCAACCTCTCCTCGTTTCTAAGAGGTCTGTAAGGGGCGTGCATAAGCACACCAGCGTGCCTACCGTCCCTGTCCTACTGTCCTATTGTCCTCTTTTATCGTTACTTTTTACTTATGTTTATACAAATTACTACTATACATGTTTGACAAATAAATAAATAAAATAAATAATAACTAAATAAATAAAATTTGGGGAGATGTAGTAATTTCACGAGATTTGAGATCATCCCTACTTCTTACTTTCTCCCTCTCTTTTACAACATCTTTCAACTAACTTCCTCCCTCCCTCCTTTCTTTCCTTCCCCTACCTCTCCTTCCTTCGTTCCCAAAGTTAAAAACCAGAAAACTTTCACAATGGAAAGAAGCATTTGTACGTGGTGTAGAATTTATAAGTATGTTAGTCTGTCTAACTATCTAAGACCTTCATTCTCATGCAAAGCTTGAACACTGGACTCAGAAAATTTTTCTTTTTTGGTTTTGTTTTGGTGAAATTGTTCTGATTGAAATATGTGTATGGGGAATGGAGGGGGGAAAAGTAAATCTGAATTTTGTTGCCCTAGGTCCCCAACAACCAATGATGGGTGATGTGGTCATTGTCACCGCACCAGAAAATGCCACAGTGGTGGTTGGAGAGACTGTTGTGATGGAGTGTGTCGCATCGGCAAATCCCACACCTTTCATCTCTTGGATACGGGAAGGTAAATGAAGTTAATTCCTCTTCTGATGCCAAGAAGCCTTCCCAAGAAGCCTGGCAGGGGTTAAATCCAGCAGGTTCTGACAGGTTCTGGAGAACTGGTAGCGGAAATTTTGAGTAGTTCGGAGAACCGGCAAATACCACCTCTGGCTGGCCCCAGAGTGGGGGAGGGAATGGGAATTTTGCAGTAACCTTTCCCTGGAGTGGGGTGGTAATGGAGATTTTGCAGTATCCTTCCCCTGCCATACCCACCAAGCCACACCATGCCCACCAAGCCACGCCCACAGAACTGGTAGTAAAAAAAATTGGATTTCACCACTGCCTTTTGGTCTTAAAATCTGGTTGTTGTTGTTAAGGTGTGTGCAGAGCAACCCTTGAGTTATCAAGGACATGCACATAGAAATGGGATATTGCAGTAGATATGTAGTAGATATGAGTAATTATCCAGTCACACACAGAGATACGTTAAAGTGCATATAGTGTTTACTTTTAGAAATAGCACAGTCCAAATAAACAGTCCAGGTCATACACGTTCAAATCAGTCAATATCTAGAAGTACAAATTCTTCTTACCAGCTTGTCTTTGTCATACACATTCAAACAAAGATATTACAGCTTACAAACACATCAGAATATCAGAGAGAGTAACAGAACATAACACAGAGATCACTATCAAGTCAAAGAGTCCTACGGGATTGGGCGGCTTATAAGAACTTTTAATTAAATTAATTAAATTAAATTACAGAATTAAACAACAGAGAATAAGCCATGATCTCTAGCTCCCTCTTATGGCAACTTGCAATACTACAGCCAATCAGAACATAGCAATACATTTAAAGCTATATTACCTCAATACTTACAAACTTACATTGTTGGCTTGTTTATATATTGCCAACCCAATCGTTTGGACAAAGTACTAACAGTTGTTATTGTTATTGTTGTTTTTTTAAAGACATTGCATTCTAAATGCAATGTCTATTCTAAAAAAAAAAACGAAGTCCAGTTGCCTCCTGAAAAAAGCACCTTTGGGACAACCATGACCTGGATGACCGAGAATCTCTACAGACTTTTAGGTATACAATTTGGGATGAACACCCTTGGAATGGTGTGGGAGTAGGAATGGATTTCCAGAGGGAAAAATTGCAGACTACAGGAACCAGGAGCACCACTCAGGTGACCCTGAGGACACAGATAAACTTCCAAGTGTTTCAACGACCCTCTAAAAGGATGCAAATGACCAGCTGTCTGCAAGGAATATAAATCCTTCCATTCCCCACCATCCAGTCAGAGCTGAAGAAGCTCCTTGGATGAGAGGCGAAACATCTTCAAAGAAAAACCAGAAAGTCCAGTTGACTCTTGAAATAAAAAACACCTTTGGGAACGTTCTAAGAAATGTTATAATCTGCAGTTGAATATAGAGAAACTAACTTTGTAGTAACAGATGTGGGGCTACTAAGTCCAGCTTGCCAGTTAAAAGTTAAAAACAGACAAAGCACGAGATTGGTTTGCCGCATTTGATCTGTAAAAGTTACAGAATTCTGGTTTCTGGATGCCTTTTGATCTACATTAGTCAAGGCTGATCTTGGATGATAAACCAGCTCCAAAGGTCAGGGGGTGAAGGCTGAATATTTGTGCAGATCTGGTGGGAAATCTGACACATGTGTTAGCACTCTGCAGAAATACCTCCTTGGTTATGTTTAGCATTAAGAGCTGTGATACAGATCACAGAAACCACTTTCTGGGTTTGAGCATGGAAGCAGAGGCAGAACAGTCTCTGCTTTATAGAAATCTGCCATTTTATTTTTATTTATTTTTTGTTAACGTGGCATATAACCCAGATCTAACGCAGTTCACCAAGCCAAAAGTGGCCAATTGGAGAACTATCTGACCAATAACTCCAACAATGAAAATGAAAATTTTTTGCTGAATAGAACAGGTATAGGCAGTGAATAAATGTATCAAAAAAAGCCTGGCATAGATGACAATAATAATAATAATAATAATAATAATAATAATAATAATAATAATAATAATAATAATAATAATAATAATAATAATAATAATAATAATAACAACAACAACAACAACAACAACAACAACAACAACAACAACAACAACAACAACAACAACAACAGGGTTTTAATGGGCTAAAAGTTTACGAATTTTGGCACCCTGGTCTGAAATCTTGTGGGATTTTTGGCATTAATACTTGACATGCAGCAAAGTTTAGATAAATAAGTACAGATAGTCCTTGACGTACGACCACAATTGAGCCCAAAATTTCTGTTGCTAACTGAGACATTTGCTAAGTGAGCTTTGCCCCATTTTACAACCTTTCTTGCCACGTTTGTTAAATGAATCGCTGCAGTTGTTAAGTTAGTTACATGTTTGTTAAGTGAATCTGGCTTCCCCATTGACATTGCTTGTCAGAGGGTCACAAAAGGAGATCACTTGACCAATGGTCCCTCTAACGTTAGAAAACGGTGCGCGGCAATTGGAAACTGCTGCGCGTTGTTCTCTAGTCATGTGCACGGGCGCGCAGTTGTGCAACCTCTGATATTAGAAAATGGCGCGCGGCAGTTGGAAACTGCTGCGCGCCGTTCTCTCATTACATAAACATTGCAGCTTAGAGGGAACATTGCACGTGACCCCTGGACACTGCGACCGTCATGAATATGAACCGGCTGCCAAGTGTCCAGATTTTGATCATGTGACCATGGGGATGCTGCAATGGTCATAAGTGTGAAAAACAGTCAGAGGTCACTCTTTTCAGTGCCATTGTAACTTTGAACGGTCACTAAATTAACCGTTGTAAGTCGAGGTCTACCTGGTAGGTATGTTGGTAAGTCATAGACGTGAATAGTAGTTTGCTAACATTTGGTACAGAAAGGGCCATTTTGATTTTAAAGTTCTCTCTTTTAATACACTCTATGGACTCCCTGAGCCTTTTCCACCGATCTTTGCTAGATTCAGCCATGTCAGTGCATACCAGAGGTGGGTTCCTCCTGGTTCGGACCGGTTCGCCCGAACCAGTAGCGACCCGCTGGTGACATCACGATGACATCACTGACCCGGTTTGGTCGGTGTCCGTCCATGGGCGCCGCCATCTCTTTTTTTTTTGAATTTTTTTGATTTTTTTTTAATTTTAATTTTATTTTTTTCCTTCTGAGCATGCGCAGAAGCCGAGTTCCGGCACTGTGCATGCAGTCACTATCTTTTTTTTGGCTTTGGGGGTTTTGTTTTGTTTTTTGGATTTTTCATTACTGCCCATGTGCGCGCGCACCCACGCAGTGCGCCCACGCGGCACGCCCACATAGCGCAGGAGGGAGCGAACCGGCAACGAGGTAAGTTGGAACCCACCTCTGGTGCATACCTAAAAAAATCAGTGTGGTAAAGTGAAAAAATGTTGGGGGGGGGGAAATACACAAATGGCTGGTAAAGATGATAGGAAAGCATGTAGATTTTAAACCTGAATTATTTTTATTAGGTATGATACCAGGTAAACTAGATAAGAAAAGTATATATTTAATATTGCACGTTTTGACAGCGATGGTTGTATTTGCGTAAAAATGAAAAAAACACCACAAGATGAAAAATAATTTTAAAAATACTAAACTCTAGTATTAGACAATGCGTGCACGTGCATGCCCAAACTGAAAGGTGTGTGCGCGCACGCATGCGCAGCAGAGACCCGAAGACCAGCTGCCCAGCGGGAGGCAGGGCAGCCCAATACCGGGAGCGCTGAGAAGTTAAAACTTTTTCTTTTGTGAGCTTCTGTTTTGTCATTTGCAGGGAAACGGAAGCTCATGAAAGAAACGCCACGGAGATCTGACCTGGGGCGATGGCACACGTGCCAGCAGAGAGGGCGCTGCGTGCCACCTCTGGCACGCGTGCCATAGGTTCGCCATCACGGTACTAGAGTGTGCAGAAATGGACAGATTGACAATAAGAATTAAACAGAAAGAAGATGCGGAATATTATCAAACATAGAATCTATTTTATCAGTGGTTGGGAAAAAGAACGTAATATATATTGTTAAGCAAACTAAATGCCCAGACAATACGATGTTCATTAAGCACTAAGAAATGTAATTAATTAAAAATAAAAATAAAAAATCAGGATATATTTACATTTACATTTACATTACAGTCTTACATTGGGTCTCCTACCCATCACTAAAAGATAGTAATGCAATTTAGAGTGTGTCAAATTTTTCAGTTTTCAATTTCCAAACAGTAGGGGTGCTCAAAAGTTGTGACAAGCCTTGGGGATTGTAAAGATATTTTGGTTACTTTAATATAATTTAGATGTGCTTGGTAAGTAACTACATAAATATCATGACTTTTTAACGTTTTGTTTGTTTCCTTTGCTAATGCATGCCTGTGCAAAATTGGCTGGGCACCTTTATAGAAATTAAAATGGGTGGAGAAGATTTATGTAATGCCGAAATATTTGAAACAAAGACATGGTCCAGGCAGCGAAATCTATGACAAAACTCAGTATGTTCAGGTTTAGAGGTCTTGGTGTCAGTGTCGGACTGGCTAGTCAAACCTGTGAGTTAATGACTTCAAGACACTTTCAAAAGTAAGGACTTCAGCTTTTAATCACGCTACAGATAAGAACTCAGACCATGCCGATCCCATTCAGGTCAAAGTCAGCTCTGAGATCATCCTCCTCTCAGTGCTATTTATGCAAAACCTCACCATTCCCTCCCCCCAAACCACCATCCAGTGCTGTGAAGCCCTCCCCTCTCAGCTGGACATGGCTTAGATTGCCTCTTCCGGTTGCAGCGTTTCTCTGTGCTTGGCTTTCTCGGCGTCTCATGCAACAGGACGTTAATCACCGGTGTCAGGCATTTAACTGCTGATAAGAGTTTGTTGTTTTGGCAACCATCAATCCCCCGGTCCAGCGTCTCTCCCTCCCACCAAGGTGCATATGTCGGCCTTGGCACGACAGTCAGAAGCAAAGAATCAGGACCATATGTAAGGTTGCAGCATATTTATTCAAGACTATACACAAGAATCTTGTCACCTAAAATTCAACACTAAATTGGTTCCAGATGAGTGTCAATGGAATTCAGGAAGGGGTTGGATTTGGAGCGCTTGTGGGAGCGCAACGACTCTAAACTTATGACGTGCTTAATTCCGCCACCCCTCCAGCTCTGCATGTTTTTCTCCTATACTTGTTACCCCACGTAAAGATCTGATGCTCTGCTCTTTCTTTAAAGATGGGAATCCAATTTCTACCGATGTAATTGTGTTAGGACGGACCAACCTCGTTATCCTTTCCGTTCAGCTTCATCATGCAGGAGTCTACGTATGCCGGGCCAACAAACCCCAAACCAGGCAGTTTGTAACAGCTGCAGCTGAGCTCCGAGTCCTTGGTGAGAACACAAAAAATAACATTTCTGTGCAGCCGCTAAATTGCCTTGGTTTTTATTTTGTGGGCTTTCAGAAGGAGGTTGCAAACAGTCCTGCAGAGCAGATTTGTTATTTTGCTGACTCCATCCTCCAGGAAGGATTGAAGAGAAGTCATTGTCTCTTTAGATTGTCTCTTCCTTCTTGTGCCAGAGGAAGGATCCTGCTGTCTTATCAGCATTGGCTATGGCAGTCAAGAATTTGGCTTTAGGGATTTTAAGCTCTAATTTTAACTAGAATTTTATGAAGAGTGCTTGATGTTTGGGACTGGTGTACCTTGTCTCTCAGCTTTGAAAAAGAGATTTATATTTACCAACAAATAAATAAAGGGAGACTAGTATATATGGTATCTATTTCAAGCTACAGTAGAACCTCTGATCATGAACGCTTCTGACCATGACCAAACCGGGTTCCTACCAAAAAATTCACCAATTTTTTTTTCGCTGCCAATTTCCCCTTCCGCGCCATTTTTTTTTGTAAGCACCAAATTTCCAAAATTAGGTTCGGTCATGGCCAAATCGGGTTGCAACCAAAGTTATGGAACGAATTATGGTCGTGACCAGAGGTTCTACTGTATTTAGCAATAGCAATAGCACTTAGACTTATATACTGCTTCAGTGCTTTACAGCCCTCTCTAAGCAGTTTGCAGAGTCAGCATATTGGCCCCAACAATCTGGGTCCTCATTTTACCCACCTCGGAAGGATGGAAGGCTGAGTCAACCTTGAACCTGGTGAGATTCGATCTACCAAACTGCTGGCAGCCGGTGATCAGCAGAAGTAGCCTGCAGTACTGCACACTATCCATTTAGCTCTCTTCAGCTAGCCATACCCTTTCTGGGATTCGAACCCGGGCTGCTTACATATTAGGTAGCTGTATTAACCTCTAAGCCACGGGCTCTCCTGGCTTTGTCGGCTATACCAGGGGAGAGATTGTTATTTATCAGGGCAACCTGGTCAACCCAAATATGAGAAAGCGGAAGCAGTACATTCCGTCCCATATTTGGGTAGACCAAGTTGTCCTGATTTTTAAAAAAACACTTTGAAAAAGAGAAGACTTTCCAATTGGCTGCCATGCTCATTTGGTGTTTTTTTCCCCAATTCTTAGCTCCTCCTACAATCTCCCAAGCACCTGAAACCATTTCTCGCACCCGGGCCAGCACCGCAAGGTTTGTCTGCAAAGCCGAAGGAGAGCCATTGCCCACCGTACACTGGACGAGGAACGGAAAGCTCCTACTGTCTAAAGGACGGGTTAAAATCCAGGGCAGCGGTACCCTCGTGATCAACCAGATTGGCTTGGACGACGCGGGCTATTACCAGTGCGTGGCTGAAAATCACCTTGGCATGGCCTGTGCTACGGCCAGGCTAGAGGTGATCGTGCGGGAAGGCCTGCCCAGCGCTCCGAAGAGGGTATCGGCAAATTCTCTATCCAGCACCACTGTCTTGGTATCCTGGGAACGGCCGGAGTTCAACAGTGAGCAGATTATTGGATTCTCTCTTCATTACCAAAAAGCCTTCGGTGCGTTTCTGGTATCCTAAAGATATGCTCTTTGGGCTAATCCTAATGCAAGAAAATAGGGGCGCATTAGATTTGTATAATAGGAGTGGTGCGGTGGCCTAGAGGCGGAGCTCTCGCCTCACAATCAAGAGGCTGTGAGTTCGATCCTAGGTAGAGGCAGATATTTCTCTCTCTGGGCGCACTGAGAATATATCTACTGCACAAAACTCTGCATTGGCGACAGGAAGGGCATCTGGCCAGTAAACACTCTGCTAGCTCCATTCAGTTGCCCAGACTCCACCCCGCAAGGGATTATGATTAGCTTTGTATAATAACCTTGTAGGACAAGAGGAACGGATGGAAACTAATCAAGGAGAGAGCCAACCTAGAACTAAGGAGAAATTTCCTAAGAGAACAATTAACTAGTGGTTCCTCCACTGGCATGCCTCCTCCAGAGGTTGTGGGTGCGTCATCACTGGAGGTTTTCAAGAAGAGATTGGAAAACCATTTGTTTAGAATGGTGTAGGGCAGAGGTCTTCAAACTTGGCAACTTTAAGACTTGTGGACTTCAACTCCCAGAATTCTCCTGCCAGCATAGCTGGCTGGAGAATTCTGGGAGTTGAAGTCCACAAGTCTTAAAGTTGCCAAGTTTGGGGATCCCTGGTGTAGAGTCTCCTGCTTGAGCAGGGGGCTGGATTAGAAGACCTCCAAGGTCCCTTCCAATTCTGTTATTCCGTATTCTATATGATGATAACTATTATGTAAAAGAGTGGAGGTTTACAATTAAAATCTCAAAACAAACAAACTGTTTGAGCAGAGGGTTGGACTAGAAGATCTCCGAGGTCCCTTCCAACTCTATTATTCTGTTAGTATGTGATCAGAATGAGCTGCTCAGATCAGTTGACCTCCTTGTGGACTTTCTGTATCTGGTTGGCAACTGGGAAAACAGAACGTTGGACCATATTTTGGCTTAGGCTGATCCACCTTTGGGCTTATTCCCAAGTTCCCCTTACCTCCTCTGTTCTGAATGATGAACTTTAGTAAGTATTTATGAGTTCCACAATGTTTCCTAAGCTTCTTCACTAGGGAGGATGATTTAGAAAGGCAGTTTTTAAAGTCATCACTGTGGGTTGGAAACCATAAATTTTTAAACACAGGAGATCCAGGACTTCAAGCACTTAGTTGATTGTTTATTGAATGGATTGATTGGGTTGGCGTGAACAGCTTTTAATGCACTTATTCATCCAAAGTAGAAAGTAATAATCAAAGAAGAAGCAGCTTGTAAGCTGAGAAGTTATGGACCTTTTGAAGGATTTGTGGGAGGGTGATAAAACAGGCTTCAAGGTGGGTCCTTGTATCCATTTCCATAGGGGGGGGGACAATGAGGACTAGCCACTGATGCCAATATCTTGGTGATATGATTTTGGTGTTTGGGAGAATCAGGAGACAAGTAGTTAGTAGCAACCTCTGGATGCCCTCTATCATTCTCAGTGTCTTGCTAAGGTGCAAATGACAACCTTTGTAGACATAATACAGGTAGTCCTCAACTTATACCACAATTAAGCCCAAAATTGAAGTTGCTAAGTGAGAAATTTGCCATATTTTACGACGTTTCTTGCCACATTTGTTAAGAGATTCACTGCAGTTGCTAAATTAGTAGCACGGTTGTTAAGTGAATCTGGTTTCCCCATCGACTTTGCTTTGCTCAGAAGGTCGCAAAAGGGGATCACGTGACCCCGAGACACGTCATAAATGTGAGTCAGTTGTCAAGTATCTGAATGTAAATCACATGACCATGGGGATGCTGCAATGGTCATAAGTGTGAAAAAGGGTCATAAGTCACTTTTTTTCAGGGCCTTTATAACTTCGAATGGTCACTAAGTGAACTTTCATAACTCAAGGACTACCTGTAGTTGCCTTTCTACAGAGAAACGCTATTTATAGATGAATGGCGCACGAGGCCTGATTAATTTACAACACAAAATATGCACTCACAAAAGGCCTGTATATATTAATTAATTGCTCAGTAGCAGACTTGTTGAAGGTTTCTGACACCGTTGATGCAAATTACTCGGCTCTGAGCAGCTTTTAATCAGACTTGTAATTCATACATTGGTTAATTATTACAACACAGTAAAATGAGGGTGGGATCCAGACCGAATGAGTTGAATTAAGCACTCAGTGAAAATGATAAGACATATGCGCTCTTATTAAAACGACTATTGGAAGTTGGAAGCTCTAGTCCAGCTGCAGAAGGTTGATCTTCCTGGTCTTGCTAAATTTATTTCCTTGCATGAGTAAGGAACGATTTTCCCATCTTCTGGATAAATGAAAATGGTCTATCACCTTTTGAGGTGATAAGAGAGGGCAGTAATGAAAGTGTTGCCTTAATTTTCCAATTAGCACCCTGCCTTTTTAATATCTTCAGCTGCGGAGATGAATTAGTGTTACCGTATTTCTTGGCTGGTTGCTTCTCCCCTTCTTTTTCTGAAATGCAAGATGAAATCCTGCTCCATTCCTGGCATGGAGACGTCTCTAAGCAGGAGAGCTTTAAAAGGTTTCTATCAACATATTCATAGAGACCTTTGAAGAAGGAATGAGATGTTAAAAAGGTCAAAGGAGAGTGTTAGATAGTCAAGATTAAAGCTCATCAGCTTTTTTTTCCGTACATGACACACCTTCGTAAAATGATAGGGGCTTCACTTGCAGAGTTGTGGCTACCATCCTGACATGTTTAACTCCCCCCCCCCCATTAAAAAAGAACCCACCCACCCCGGATGAAAATTGTGCAGGGCCTTTTTGTAAGCAGCTCACAAGCAACTAGTTTCAAGAAAGAACAAAACTTTCTTCTTCTTCTTCTCCTTCTTTTCTGTCTGACAGCGTTGTGTACCTTCTCTAGGTGCTGACAACGTGGAATACCAGTTTGCGGTGAATAACGACACCACTGAGTTTCCCGTGAAAGACTTGGAGCCCAACACCAATTATATCTTCTACGTGGTGGCCTACTCCCAGCTCGGAGCTAGCCGGACCTCCTCATCCATAAACGTGCAGACTCTGGAAGATGGTTTGTAGAATAGAAACTGAGAAAATCTACCCTTGGGGCCACCTGAAACTGAAGGTGTAAATTATCCAGGGTTTACCTGGTCAGGATGTGACAGGTTTCCACCAGGTGCCCAACTAGGCTGAAATGGAGCTACCGTATTTTTCGGAGTATAAGACGCACCTTAGTTTTTGGGGAGGAAAATAGGGGAAAACAATCTGCCTACCAGGTATTCATCTGGCTAGCATCCTTAGTCAGGTCAGCTTCAGCACATTATTTTATCCCCTGGTTAGGACTTAAAAAAAACTTCTTCTGAGAGAATAACAATGAAAGAGCATGCAAGCCAGTAAGAGCTGGGAAGATCGTTAGCACCTGGTTAGGGTAGAAAAAAACTTCTTTGGAGCAAGTAGAGCAATGAAAAAAAAACCCTGCAAAGACTTAGGGCTGGAAAAACATTCTTCTGAGAGAGTAACAATGAAAGAGCCTGCAAGCCGGTAAGAGCTGGGAAGATCATTAGCACCTGGTTAGGGCTAGAAAACAACTTCTTTGGAGCAAGTAGAGCAATGAAAAAAAACCTGCAAAGACTTAGGGCTGGAAAAACATTCTTTGGAGAGAGTAACAATGAAAAAGCCTGCAAGGTAAGAGCTGGGAAGATCTGTTAGCACCTAGTTAGGGCTGGAAAAAAAAAAGCTACATTCGAAGTATAAGACGCACCCAAATTTTCAGCCACTTTTAGGGAGGAAAAAGGTGCGTCTTATACTCCCAAAAATATGGTAGGTGATTTGTGGTTGGGAAAATTGAGTGAATTATTTATTTATTAGACTTAATTTACCACCCATCTCAGCCAGAGGCAACTCTGGACAGCTTATAAATATTAAAAAACCCCAAAGTCCCAAAGGTGCTTTTTCAAAAGGCAATTGGACTTGGTTTTTCCTTGAAGCCGTTTCGCTTCTCATCCGAGAAGCTTCTTCAGTTCTGACTGAATGGCGGAGGATGGAAGGATTGATATTAACAATATAAAATTTCCGCTACCAGTTCTCCAGAACTTGCTGAATTTCACCCCTGAACATATCCCTGGATGGACACAGCCCTCCAAGTTGAAATGTATTTTCTTGAGCAGAACCGCTGTAATTCTGATGGTCCTTTTGAGGTGGCATGATCTCTTTTATGGCTCACTTTCAGTTCCTGGCGGAGCCCCTCAGATTTCCCTGTCCAGTATCACTCCTACTGACATCAAGGCAACATGGCTGCCTCTCCCTTCAGAATTGAGCAACGGAAAGATCATCAAGTACAAAATTGAGTATGCTTCTCTCAAGGAAGGTGAGAAAGAGAAGGTCTGAGGGCCTTATAATGTGGAATGGTTGGTTATTGACACTCTAGAACAGTGATGGTGAAGCTTTTTTCCCTCAGGTGCCGAAAGTGCGTGAGTGCCCACACCCATAATGCAATGCCCCTCTCGCACGTCCCGCCTCCTGCACATGCGCGTGCAACCCCTCCTGTTTTGGCCTCACATCCCAAAACAGCGGTGGGAGGGGGGGAAGCGACCCTTCCCCAAATGGAGCTGGGAGGGGGGGAAAGCGTCCCATCCCCAAATGGAGCTGGGGGGGAAGGTTCTTTTCCCCAAACGGAACTGGGGGGGGGAAGGCTCTTTCTAGAGTCTAGAACATTCCAAACTTAGGAACTTTAAGTCTTGTGGACTTCAACTCCCAGAGTTCCCCAGCCAGCTCTGTTGAAGTCCACAAGTCTTAAAGTTGCCAAGTTTGGAGACCCCTGCTCTAGAAGATTCTTTCTCAAAGTGTGGTCCAGGAACTCCCTCAAGACACCACAAGACACCCCCCCCCAGGGACCTGTGAAAGCAAAATTATTTGCCATGCTATGCCGCAGTATAATTCAATGTTTTTAATACAATAAATATTGATCAGTATAACCCATACAAACAAAATTATGGAATCCTACCTAATTTTTAAAAGTGGGAAGTGTTCTTCCGGGTGCCCGCAATCAAAAAAGTCAATGGGATCAAAGAAGTCAATGGGGAAATCACAACGGTGTTAGCAAAGTCTTGACGATTTCATACGTTTGTGCCTTCAGTATCACCATCATAGCTTCCAGGAGAACTTGTGGCTTAGAGGGTAAAAGCACTGCCTAACAAGGCAAGCAGCCCAAGTTCGAATCCTAGAAGGGTATGGCTAGCTGATGAGAGCTAAATAGCTTGAAATAGATCTTCATCCTAAACCCACAAAGACTGGGTTAGGATGATTGGGGATTGAAGAATGAGTGGATTCCAGAGTGTTTTTTATTTATTTATTTATTTGTCAAGCTTAACAGATATAAGTATAAGCATGATTATGGATACAGGAAATGGATACGGATAAATGGGGACAGTAGGACAGGGACGGTAGACACGCTTGTGCGCTTATGCACTCCCCCTTACAGACCTCTTAGGAATGGGGTGAGGTCGACAGTAGACAGTCTAAGGTTAAAGTTTTAGGGGTTTGGGGAAGAAACCAGAGAGTCAGGTAGTGCATTCCAGGCATTGATCACTCTGTTGCTGAAGTCGTATTTCCTGCAATCGAGTTTGGTACGGTTTACCTTAAGTTTGTATCTATTGTGTGCTCGTGTATTGTTGTGATTGAAGCTGAAGTAGTCATTGACAGGTAGGACATTGTAGCAGATAATTTTGTGTACTATGCTTAGGTGAGACCGAAGGCGGCGTAGTTCTAAGTTGTCTAAGCCCAAAATTTCCAGCCTGGTGGCATAAAGTATTCTGTTGCGAGCAGAAGAGTGGAGGACTCTTCTCGTGAAATATCTCTGGACTCGCTCAATTTTATTGATGTCCGATATGTAGTGTGGGTTCCAGACAGATAAGCTGTATTCGAGAATTGGTCTAGCAAATGTTTTGTATGCTCTAGTTAGTAGTACAATGTTACCAGAGAAGAAGCTATGCAAGATTAGGTTAACAACTCTTAATGCCTTTTTGGCAATGTTGTTACAGTGAGCTCTGGCACTTAGATCATTAGAGATGAGTTCTCCAAGGTCCTTGACAGAGTGAGGGTCATCTACGAGGTCATGTCCGCCCAGGTTGTATTTTGTGTTCTGATTTTTTTTTGTTGGGATGTCAACATTTAGGTGTGCTTCACTTGAAGTTTCTTTATGTCTGGGGTTGTATTTTAGGGATAAATCAGTCCATTGCCTTAAGATGCAGGGTGGCTTAGACCAGGGGTCCCCAACCGCAGCCCACTACCAGTCCATGGATCTATGCTCAACCAGCCCACTTCAATGGCTGGCTTGACTCGTCCGAGTGTCGCGGGCGCTCGTGCCCCTACTTGCGCAAGCAACAAGTGCTCACACATGTGCACACACCTGCCCCTCCCACAAAACCATCCCTTCTTTCCTCCCTCCCACCCCCCGCTCCGGGCCATCAACCCGGAAAGGTTGGGGAACTCTGGATTAGACAGATGTAGTGGGAGTATAAGAATTCAAGGTTCAATCTATTTCAGGGGTGTAAAACTCAAGGCCTGGGGGCCAGATCCGGCCCATGGGGTGCTTAGATCTGGCCCTCAGGGCCATCCTGGAAACAGCAAAGAACCAGCCCGCGGTGCCTCTGCCAGCGAAAACGGAGCTCAAGAGGGCCATTTGTGGCCCTCCTGAGTTCCATTTTCGCTGGCAGAGGGTTGCAGGATGCCATTGCAGCCAAAAACGGAGCTCGGGAGCCCTTTTTCGCTGACAGAGCGTTCGGGCCACCACAGGCGCCCCCGATGCGAGTGACGTTGAGCTGGCCACACCCACCCTGGCCCTCCAAGGTCAAACACAACCCTGATGCGGCCCTCAATGAAATCGAGTTTGACACCCCTGATCTATTTGATACGCCCTTTTTTTGTTACATAAATAATAATCTTTGGGCTCTTTTTCCCCTTCGCAGACCTGGTTTCTTCAACGGAGCTCAGTGGAAATGAAACCCAACTGGTGCTTTACGGATTACAGCCAAACAAAATCTACAAAGTTCGGATTTCAGCAAGCACCAGTGTGGGCTATGGAGCTCCATCAGAATGGACTCAGCACCACACTCCCGATCGGGACAACCAAACCCATGGTGAGCGACCTCTTGTTTTACCTCCGAATCCTTCCAGGTTTGACCCAGCAGTGTAAACAGAAATAAGAGATTTATTTTATTTATTTATTATTTGTATTTATACGCTGCTCAACTCCGCAGGGACTCTGAGTGGCTAACAAGAATACAAATAGCATTAATATAAAAAGAGAATAAAAACAGATTAAAAAACAATATAACATTTTTAAAAAACATTCCGTAATCCAATCATTATATGGGCCAGCATCAATAATTCATCAATAATAAATTAATTGGCCACAGGCTTGCCGAAAAAGCCAGGTTTTCAAGGCTTTCCTGAAGGCCAATAGGCTGGGGATAGTCCGGATCTCCGGGGGTAATTGGTTCCAGAGGGTAGGAGCCACCACAGAGAAGGCCCTCGCCCGCGCCGACATTGTTTAGCTGACTGGACCCAGAGCAGGCCAGCCCTGTGTGATCTAACAAAGTGTGATCTAACAAAGTGACAAAATTAGTGGACCAGAGGAATGCTGTCGATGTGGTTTACTTGGACTTCAGTAAGGCATTTGATAAAGTAGACCATAACCTACTTCTAGATAAAGTAGAAAAATGTGGGATGGACAGCAACACCATCAGATGGATTCAAAACTGGCTAACCAACCGCACTCAACGTGTAGTGCTCAATGGAACTGCATCTACATGGAGGGAAGTTTGCAGTGGAGTACCCCAAGGCTCTGTTTTAGGCCCAGTACTCTTCAACATCTTTATCAATGAATTGGACGAGGGAATAGATGGGGAACTCATCAAATTTGCAGATGACACCAAACTGGCAGGAATAGCCAACTCTCCAGAAGATAGGCTCAAGATACAGAAGGATCTTGACAGACTTGAGCATTGGGCGCTATCAAACAAAATGAAATTCAATGGTGAAAAAAGTAAGGTTCTACATTTAGGCAAGAAAAACAAAAGGCACAGGTACAGTATATGTGGTACCTTGCTCAACAGTAGTAACTGTGAGAGGGATCTTGGAGTCCTAGTGGACAACCATTTAAATATGAGCCAGCAGTGTGCAGCAGCTGCCAAAAAAGCCAACACAGTTCTAGGCTGCATTAACAGAGGGATAGAATCAAGATCACGCGAAGTGTTAATACCACTTTATAATGCCTTGGTAAGGCCACACTTGGAATACTGCATTCAGTTTTGGTCGCCACGATGTAAAAAGGATGTTGAGACTCTAGAAAGAGTGCAGAGAAGAGCAACAAAGATGATTGGAAAGATGACTGGAGGCTAAAACATATGAAGAACGGTTGCAGGAACTGGGTATGTCTAGTTTAATGAAAAGAAGGATCAGGGGAGACATGATAGCAGTGTTCTAATATCTCAGGGGTTGCCACAAAGAAGAGGGAGTCAAACTATTCTCCAAAGCACCTGAAGGTAGAACAAGAAGTAATGGGTGGAAACTAAACAAGGAGAGAAGTAACTTAGAACTAAAGAGAAATTTCCTGACAGTTAGGACAATTAATCAGTGGAACAGCTTGCCTCCAGAAGTTGTGAATGCTCCAACACTGGAAGTTTTTAAGAAGATGTTGGATAACCATTTGTCTGAAGTAGTGTAGGGTTTCCTGCCTAGGCAGGGGGTTGGACTAGAAGACCTCCAAGGTCCCTTCCAACTTTGTTGTTATTATTATTATAACCGGTCTAACTGAGATGGACCTGGCTCTCAAGTTGTCTGCAGGATTGGAAGCAAAGGGTAGCCATTTGAACCACAGCAGTGGTTAAGAGAACGGTGTTTTCGGTAGAAGAAGGGGAAAATGAAATTGATCAGGATTTGAGCAAGGGAAGGAGAAAATCAGCTTATTCAGCTGGTGGGTTCCAAGCACATTGACAGAGGTCATCTTCAATGTCAAAATGGTGGGCGTTTCCAGGTCATCAAAACCCACCTTTTAATGTTCATCACACACTACCCAATCATATCTTGCCATTTTGACATCATTGATGGCCCCTATGGAGGCCTCCGGTGCCGTCTACAGGTAGTCCTCAACTTAAGACCACAACCGAGGCCAAAATTGTGAAGTGAAACATTTGTTGAGTGAGTTTTGCCCCGTTTTACGACCTTTCTTGCCACCGTTGTTAAGTGAATCATTGCAGTTGATAAGTTAGCGACCCGGTTGTTAAGCGAATCCGGCTTCCTCATGGACTTGGCTTGCCGGAAGGTCAGCAAACAGGTGACCCCGGGACGCTGCAACCTTCATAGATATGCATCAGCTGCCAAGCACCTGAATTTTGATCACGTGACCATGGCGATGCTGCAGCTGTGAAAAATGGTCGTAACTCCCTTTCTTCAGTGCCGTTGTAACTTTGAACAGTCACTAAATGAACTATGGTACTAAGACTACCTGTACTGTAATTCAGATTGATTGATTTGTTGTTGTTGTTAGTTGCGAAGTCGTGTCCAACCCATCACGACCCCATGGACAATGTTCCTCCAGGCCTTCCTGTCCTCTACCATCCTCTGGAGTCCATTTAAGCCAGGGGTCCTCAAACTTGGCAACTTTAAGACTTGTGGACTTCAACTCCCAGAATTCTCCAGCCAGCTATGCTATGCTGGCTGGAGAATTCTGGGAGTTGAAGTCCACAAGTCTTAAAGTTGCCAAGTTTGAAGACCTCTGATTTAAGCTCATGCCTACTGCTTCAGTGACTCCATCCAGCCACCTCATTCTCTGTCGTCCCCTTCTTCTTTTGCCCTCAATGTTTCCCAGCGTTAGGCTTTTCTCCAGTGAGTCCTTGATGTATCGCTAGAGGCAAATTTGAGAAGGCAAGGATAGGGAAAAGTTATGGAGATACAGATGAATTTGAGACTAACCTAGTCAGTTGGACAGCGTCTCATGATTCTGCTCTCCCTTTTTCCTAGTTCTCTTTGCCCCAACTGAGTTGATGGTCCAAGCCAAAATGGACTCGCTGTTGATAAGTTGGCAGCCTCCACCCAACCATGGACAAATTTCAGGCTACAAGCTGTATTATCGAGAAATACCCACTGAGGAGTCAAGCATGGAGATCCCTTCGGAAGGCCGAGGGAACCGTCTTCGGGA
>JALIGW010000088.1:0-140000 GCA_023053685.1 Diadophis punctatus similis
AATCTGTTGTACATTTGTTTGAGAGAAGTACTTGTAACTCTCAAGGGTCTAGGGAGATTCTCAGTCATCCAGGTTATGGTTGTCCCAAAGGAGCTTTTTCAAAAGGCATCTGGACTTTCTTCGTTTTTCCTTGAAGTTGTTTTGCTTCTCATCCAAGAAGCTTCTTTGGTTCTGCTTGGATGAGAAGCAAAATGTCTTCAAGGAAAAACAAAGTCCAGTTGCCTTTTGGAAAAAAAACCATCTTTGGGAGATCTTAAAAGCACCTTTAAACTGCTTTTCCAGAATACTATAACAGTGTGAGTCATCCTTTCCTTAGGGCAGTGGTTCCCAACCTGGGGATCGGGACCCCTTTGGGGGTTGAACAACCATTTCCCAGGGGTCGCCCTGGCATCCTCAGCTCCCCTCCACACTGCCACAAGCCTGGCCATATCGACTCAACTCGCCCAAGCCCTCTGATTGGTCGGGAGAGGTGCCATTTGGTGAGAGGCGTTTGTGACGCCTGGCGGCCGAGCTTTGACGACATCAGCTAAGGGGCCAGCTTTGCTTTGAATTCTGGGAGTTGAAGTCCAGGCACCTTAAAAGTTGCTGAGATTGAGAAATATTGCTGTACACTTGTTGGTTATCAAGTCTAAATACAGAAGTAGACTTGTTGTGGAAGATGATATTCCTTGTGCTCTTGCAAAGACTGGCCCGAGAATTTCTGATCTGGCATAATTACATATTGTTTTTGTGATTAATCGCTATGCTTTAATTATGTTCAATTTGTAACAGTGAAAATACATCCTGCATATTAGATATTTACATTACGATTCATAACAGTAGCAGAATTACAGTTATGAAGTAGCAACGAAAATAATTTTATGGTTGGGGGTCATCACAACATGAGGAACTATATTAAGGGGTCGCGGCATTAGAAAGGTTGGGAACCACTGCCTTAGGGGGTCATGCTAGGCCAAAGGGGGATGCTCAGAAAACAATCGTCAACAGGTCTTCTTATTTTGGCCTCCTGGATTGTCTTTGTTTTTTCAAGAAGCTTCTTGGATGAGAAGTAAAATATCTTCAAGGAAAAATGGCAGAGGAGGCGTGTGGCCAACCATGGAACTCTGGAATGCTCCAGAGAAAAGTGCTGAATTCAAGTCGTTTTTGGGGTCTCTTAGACCATAGTCTATGGATTTGTGAGCCTTTGTTTTGCAATGGACAGCTGTCGTTTTGATAAAGAGACTGATGATGATCTCGACTTACGATTGTTTTTGTAAAAATCATCCAGCTATTTTCTTCCAGAAAACAGGCTAGTTTGAAAACCCAGAGAATTAGTAAATAGACGATCGACCGTTGCATATTCAACATGAATAATAGGTTGCTTATAGGCTGGCTTCAATTTAGCTCAGTCAGCTAACCAGATAATCTGCAAGTGCTGACTTTTAACATCATTTTAGCTTATTAAAATCAATAGAGCAACAGACAGTTCGTGTCCCACCCTAAAGCTGTTTTAATTCAGGCACAAGCTGCAAATAACGTTCTGTTCGTCCAAATTGCTTTGCCGACTTTTAAATGCGGTAAACCAGATTTGTTGTATTTGGGGAGCCTTTTTTTTTAATTTAGCCAAAGGGACCCAGGACATCTTTCTTCTCACTGGGCTGATGCCACAGCTCATCAGGTTGTCCACACTTCATTGAATAGGCTTGGTTCTTGCTAAGCTAATCAGCTTCCTTTTCTCTAGAAATTGAACCATTAGATAAGGTCAGATAACTTTTCTGTGGGCAGGGACTCTTTACAGAATGTGTCCTCCTGACATTCACTGGTGGCTTCAAGCAAAAACGAGGTTGACCTAAGTCAGCTTCTGAATTCCAAGAGTGAAGACTGGAGTTTGCAATAACTTCATTGCACCAACAGTCTCTAATACTGTAGCATGCACCATTGTCTCATCCCAATTACCACAATAGCAGAGTTGGAAAAACAGGGGTGAAATGGTACCGGTTCGAGCCGGTTCGCCTAAACCGGTAGTAAAAAATGCTTTTAAAAAGTTTTTTTAAAAAGTTCCGACGATCAGCAGTGACAATCAGTGCAATCGTCGGAACCTTTTTTAAATTACTTTTTAAAAGCATATTTTTACTACCAGTTCTGGCGAATAGGTAGTAAAAATGCTTTAAAAAGTAATATCAATAGCAATAGCAATAGCACTTAGACTTATATACCGCTTCATAGTGCTTTACAGCCCTCTCTAAGCGGTTTACAGAGTTCAGCGTATTGCCCCCAACAATCTGGGTCCTCATTTTACCGACCTCAGAAGGATGGAAGGCTGAGTCAACCTTGAGCCTGGTGAGATTTGCACAGCTGAACTGCTGAACTAGCAGTCAGCTGGAGTAGCCTGCAGTAGCTGCATTTAACCACTGCGCCACCTCGGCTAAAAAAAAAGTCACCGCGATCAGCTGTTGACAATCAATGCGATTGTCGGAACCTTTTAAAAAACTTTTTAAAGCATTTTTTTTACTAAAACTGAACTGAAGAAGCTTCTTGGATTTGAAGCGAAATGTCTTCAAGAAAAAGCAAAGAAAGTCCAGTTGCCTCTTGAAAAAAAAAAGCACCTTTGGGACAGTCAATCAATTGAATCAATCCATTAATCAATCAATAAATGTGGACACAAATAGATCTGGGATTTTGAACTTGAAGATGCTCTACTCTTAAATTGTGACACTTTCCCCTAAGTTCCAACCTTTTTAATCTCTCCCAGGGCTGAACAAAAATGAAGAAAATAAGTCAGTTCAGCCCAAGATAGGAAGCTGATCTCTAGATGGCAGCAGAACATAATTTACAAGGAAAAATATTACCCTGTTTGCTATCCTCCAACTCGGTCTGATTATTATGAAAACACCATCACATTTCCTTGTGTGGGCATTTCTATACATCGCCAAAATATTCTCTGAAAATTATATAAACAGATCTGGGGCGAAATGTGCTTTACAAGCAAACACGCTAATATACTGAGAATAATCAACTATTTCTTTTATTTTCCTTCTGTAATAGGTCCATGTGATTTTTCCCCCCCGTAAGGCAATGAAGGCGTAGTCTGAGTCACCAACCTTAATCATATAATTCATGATAAATGCAGCATTCAGGCAGGTTGGGCACATTAACACCAGTTTGCCATCAGACCAGGGGAGGGTTCCTAATTTTTTTTACTACCACTCTGTGGGCGTGGCTTATTTTGTGGGTGTGGCTTGCCAGCCATGTGACTGGGTGGGTGTGGCTTCTCGGACTGCTGAAGGGAGGGGAACTGAGATAGTCCTGCTGCCCATTCCCCCTCCCCTCAGCAGCTCGAGAAGTCTCGAACATGCAAAAATGCCTAGGATCATCAGCGCGCGTTCATGGCTTCTTGGACTGCTGAAGGGAGGGGAATGGAGATAGCTCCTGCCGCCCGTTCTATCAGCATCTCACGTGCTCCCTCAGCCATCCTCCCCTGCTTGGACTCATGTGGGGTAGGAAGGCAGCGCATGCGCAGTTGCCGGAAACTCAGCTTCTGGGCATGCGCAGAAGAAAATTTTAAAAAAATTATTTTTTTAAAAAAATGGCGGTGCCCAGGCACCGGCAACCGACCGCACCAGTACTGTGACTTCACCAGCGGGTCGCTACCGGTGCTACAGAGTGGACCGCACTGGTAGGAACCCACCACTGCATCAGACCAGTTTTATTCTAGGAGTAAAATAAGAGAACCAGGTTGGCACCAAGATAGGAATCAGGACAGCTTAGAAACTAAGCCTACCAATTCAATTGTCAGCCCTGGAATTGACCTGGCTGAAGCCATCTTGGAGCCTCAGTACTGCCACACTGGAGCAAGGGATAGGGAGGGGGGAATAGAGATAGCTGGGATTGTGTAGTCAAAATAAAATTATTTCTCTTGGGAACCAAGAACGTTCGTTCTCATACCTGGTCGAGGAAGGAGGAGTGATGTCACCAGACCAGCAGACCTGCTGTGATTGGGCCACATGACTGATTGTTTGGGATTGAGGGAAAAACTTTTGATTAGGTGGAAACCAAGGGGCCCTTCAGAGTCAGTTTTCATCAGATATGTGCCAATTTGATAGTTCCAATAAAGCTATCCTTTGAGGAATCCACCTGTTGTGGCCCGTCAGCAGAGCTGGCAGCAGACTCGGACAGTGAGGAGGTTGGGGAGGACCATGGGCCAGTCCTGGAGACTGGGGAAGGCTCTGATGAGTGCTCTGCGTCGGAGGCAGAGATGTGGCCAGGGCCGTCCGACAGTTATCAGCTACCTTCGGAGTCGGGAGTTAAGCGGGGTTGAAGAACAGCTGGAGCCTGTTCCCGATGTGCGCATGCACAGAGCTACTAGGAGAAAGGAACAGTTAAGGAACAAGGGCCGACTACGGAGTAAAGGCACAGGTGGACGGTGAATGGCCCCTCCCATAGGCAATAAAGAGGAGCAAAAGGGGAGTGGAGTTTGCAGGAGACAAATAGTTCATTTAATTAGTGTGAAGATCTGTTTGTGACTCTCAGAGACTCCTTGCTAAGTATTTTCTTGTATTGCATTTGGAAGATATCAGCTGGGCAGCTCTCCAAGCCTGATAAGGTCTGTGGTTGTAAATTCACCTTTGAAAGACTATTGGCCAGGACTTTGCTGGATGTGAATGAGAGGAATTCACATTAGCTTAATAAAAAGGGGTTTTGTCGGGACAAGGAGTCTGCTTCGTGATTCTGTGAAGCCTAGGTCAGAACACCACCTGCCTTGGAGTTTTGCTTCAAATGGATCTATTACTTGGAACCCTGACATCAATATTATTTGCTCAAAGTTTCTGTTAGGGAAGAAGTAGGCTGAATTCTAATCGATTCATTTGTAAATGCTAAGTTTCCTGAGATGACCAGACCAGACATCAGAAGACCGTGAGTTCTAGTCCCACCTTAGGCACGAAGCCAGCCGGGTGACCTTGGGCCAGTCACTCTCTCTCAGCCCTAAGAAGTAGGGCAATGTCAAACCACTTCAGAAATTTTGCCAAGAAAACCGAGGAGTCGCCAGGAATCAACCCTGACTTGAAGGCACAAAATAAATAAATACAGAGATAGAATATTATATAAGTAGACTGCTCCATGCAAGCTGTAGCTGAGTCTTCTTTAAGTCGGTTGGCTTTTAAAAAAAATCCAATCATCATCAATCATGATCATCGCCTTCATTTACAGACCAACTTTCAAGCCAACAAAATGTTACAGGTAACTCACCAGCCAGGTATTGTATATGCAATGAATTGTTTCACTCCCAAAAATGCTTTTTCAAAAGACAACTGGACTTACTTTGGCTTTCCTTGAAGATGTTTCCCTTCTCATCCAAGAAGCTTCTTCAGTTCTGAAACAGTTCTGAAACAGAACCGAAGAAGCTTCCTGGATGAGAAGGGAAACGTCTTCAAGGAAAAACAAAGAAAGTCCAGTTGCCTTTTTTTGGGGAGGGGGGGAGAAGAGTACCTTTGGGACAACCATGGCCCGAATGACTGAGAATTTCCACAGACAATTGTTTCAATTGTATTCTGTAGCTAATTGCCCCATTGGAAAAAAAATTGCAATGTCCTCTACTGTACCTCACATATTTCGGCATAGATGTTATAATAGTTTCCAATACCATTTTGTATACACCAATGATGATGTTCATCCATCGTATTCGAAGAGGACCTTGACATCTATCAATTGGGGGGGATGTCAAGACTTGCACGTTGAATTGGATTAAAGTGAGGGAGAGGTGCGCATTGTCAGCCTCACTCTCTCTTCCCAGATTCCATCTTGCTCCAAATAGCAGGACAAGAGTCGAGACAGTTGGAGATGGGCTGGGCGCAGTGGTTGACCACGGCGTCTTTCGTGTCTTGCCGTGCTCTTAGCGTACCACATCGCTTGCAGAGACTGCCTTCATGACTGTTGTCCTATTCTAGTAGATTTCATCCGCTCAGTCCACCAGAATCTGTCTTCACATGCTCGGGATAGACAAGTCCCAATCTCACCGAAGGTCAATGACCCAATGGCTACTCTCAACCTGGTTTGGCCAGCCTGTTGAAGCTGTTGCCCGGGGTGTGGCCGCTGTGCATGCTACAGCTGCTAGGAGCCACAGGTGAGAGCTGAGTGACAGGTGGGGACCAAAGGTGAAGGAGCTGCCCTAAAAGCTGCCCTAGAATGAGCTGCCGTAAAAGGGCACGACATGCCCTTACACCAGAGGTGCTACCCCTCCCTGAGCACCCCATACACCCCTATACACCAATACATTGCATAAAATAGTGTTATACAGTGTATCTTGTAATCCAGCAACTATAAGTATAATATAGAATGTAGGAGTTTATTTATTTATTTATCTAGCACATTTATATCGCCGCCCAACTCACCCATGGTGATTCCAGGAGGTTTTACACCACCAATGGCTGAAGGCCACTATGATTTACAAGCATTTGCACCCATAAAATATCTTGGCGCTTCAACCTGACATTTGGCTGGGAAAAATGTACAGAGGGGGATATTGAACGAGGAAGTTCTCTCCATTCCTTGATTAATACGTCCTTGATGGATTTGTACCAGCTACATCTCTATAAGCGTTCAAAGGTACTGTATGTGACTTTTTTTCCGTAGGAGGGATTCTGCTTCCTTAAGATTTCACACAACTGCATGCCAAGAAGAAAATCAAAAGAAGATAGCTTAGGGTTTTTTTATATGTATATAAAAAAATCAGCTCAGCTTTCAGAAATGACAGCAAATTCAGCCCTTCGAAATTATTATGATTATTTCTGTGATTACTACTATAATTACATAGTTATATTTATTAATAGTATACTGGCATTCATATATATATGTGTGTGTGTGTGTATACACACACGCAAAACATACACACACACACTTCTTAAGCAAAAATAGGCAAATACACACACACACAAACACACACACTTCTTAAGCAAAAATAGGCATATATATATATATATATACATACACACACACAAAACATACACAAACTTCTTAAGCAAAAATAGGCATATATATATATATATATACATACACACACAAAACATACAAAAACTTCTTAAGCAAAAATAGGCATATATATATATATATACATACACACACAAAACATACACAAACTTCTTAAGCAAAAATAGGCATATATATATATATACACACACACACACACACACACACACACACACACACACACACACAAAACATACACAAACTTCTTAAGCAAAAATAGGCATATATATATATATATACATACACACACAAAACATACACAAACTTCTTAAGCAAAAATAGGCATATATATATATATATATATATATATATATATATATATATATATATATATATATATATATATATATATATATATATATACACACACACACACACACACACACACACACACCACACACACACACACAAAACATACACAAACTTCTTAAGCAAAAATAGGCATATATATATATATATATATATATATATATATATATATATAAATATATATATATATATATATATATATATATATACACACACACACACACACAGCACACACACACACACACACACACAAAACATACACAAACTTCTTAAGCAAAAATAGGCATATATATATATATATATATATATATATATATATATATATACACACACACACACACACACACACACACACACACACACACACACACAAAACATACACAAACTTCTTAAGCAAAAATAGGCATATATATATATATATATATATACATACACACACATAAAACATACACAAACTTCTTAAGCAAAAATAGGCATATGTACATACACACATACACACACAAAAAACCCACAAACTTCTTAAGCAAAAATAGGCATACACACACACACAAAACACACACAAATTTCTTAAGCAAAAATAGACAAATACACTCACACATACACAAAACACACACACACAAACTTCTTAAGCAAAAATAGGCAAATACACATACACAAAACACACACATACTTCTTAAGCAAAAACAGATTTTGTCCAGGAGACAGGCAGAGCTACCTGGCAAACCATATATCATTTTCTATACAGGTAGTCCTTGACTTATGGCCACAATTGAGCTTAAAATTTCCATCGCTATCTGAGACCGTTGTTAAGTGAGTTTTGCTCCATTTTACGACCTTTCTCGCAACAGCGGTTAAGTGAATCACTGCAGTTGTTAAGTTAGCAACACGGTTGTTAAGTGGATCCGGCTTCTCCACTAACTTTGCTTGTCAGAAGGTCACAAAAGGGGATCATATGACCCAAAGACACGTCAAGCGTCATAAATATGAGTCAGTTGCCGAACTCCTGAATTTTAATCACATGATCATGGGGACGCTGCAATGGTTGAATGTGTGAAAAGGTGGTCATAACTCATTTTCTTTCCATCCCTTTGTAACTTTGAATGGTCACCAAACAAATAGTTGTGAGTCGAGGACAATCTTACTATTTCCAAATGTATGGATAATTAAGGCATACCTTAAAAATCATGTCCAATATTATGTGAAATGAATGGAATTTTTAGTTTCTCTCTCCGAATTTCCCTTTCCTTAGCAAACCTAGCAAACCACTGATGAAAGGACAAAATTTCATTGTTAGGACAAGTTTAACACCTGCTAATGAACGGGTTTCGTCCTGTCTTTAGAAAAACAACAACCAACCAGTTTAAAATTTGTATTTGTATTTGTATTTGTTTATTTGTCAGGCATATAAGATTATAAGCAAAGTATAAACAGTAAAACATGATTGAATATATATGTGATAGTACAAGCATGAATAAGAGTAAAAGAGGTAAGAATATATGGGTACATTAGCAATAGCAATAGCAATAGCACTTAGACTTATATACCGCTTCATAGTGCTTTACAGCCTCTCTAAGCGGTTTACAGAGTTCAGCATATTGCCCCCAACAATCTGGGTCCTCATTTTACCCACCTCGGAAGGATGGAAGGCTGAGTCAACCTTGAGCCGGTGAGATTTGAAACAGCTGAACTGCTGAACTAGCAATCAGCTGAAGGTCGCAATGCTGCTTTTAACCACTGCGCTATCTCAGCTCATTAGGACAGGAACGGTAGGCACGATTGTGCGCTTATGCACGCCCCTTACTGACCTCTTAGGAATGGGGTGAGGTCGATGGTAGATTTGGCTTAATGAAACTGAATTTGGCTTAATGAAACTGAAACTTCCCAAGCTCTCATTTTCTAGGAGTTTGTGATCTTTTCCCAAATGTTTTTTGCAAAAAAGGGATTTTTTTTAAAAAAAAAAATTGCCATAGGGACTTGATGCAAAATTAAAATTTGCAGAAGGGATTTCCCTTATGTTTGCCTCTTATAATTAATACTTTGTCACACGTAAGACTTGGGATCACTGCCATTGCTGATAAAGACAAATGAGAAAATGAAGGTTGAACACGATAACTGTATTCTCCATTTGAGTAACACAGCGAAGCTCTGAGCTACCATTAAATTACTAGGAGGATAGCAGCCTATTTATTTAGCAAAGCTGCTGTCCAGGGGTGGGTTCTAACTTTCCTCGCTGCCTGTTCGCTTCCTCCCATGACACGTAGCCGCGCCTTGCGGGCGTGGGCACTTTGCGCACACGCGCATGCACAGTGCCAAAAAATAAAAATAAAATCCCCCCCCAAAAAAGCCAAAAACAAGATGGTGACACATGCGCAGTGCCAGAAACTCGGCTTCTGCGCATGCGCGGAAGGAAAAATATCCGAAAAAAATAAGAAAAATAAAATAATAAAATAAAATAAAATAAAATAAAATATGGTGGCGTCCACGGACCTGCACCGACAGAACCGGTTCCGTGACATCATCATGACATCACCAGTGGCTTGCTACCAGTTCGGGCGAACCGGTCCGAACCGGGAGGAACCCATCTCTGCCGCTGTCTGAAAAAAATTTTTTTTTTCTAGCATTCCTACTATGGCTTAAACTTAAGCAGTTGATTTTTGGCAAAAAAATATGAAGCCATTTTGTTCATTTTGGAGTTTATCTTTTCAATAATGTTAACGAAGTAAGTTGATCGACCTCAATCAGTTTGGCAGGTTTTTTCTTCAGCTGAATTCATTACAGAAATGTTTCCTCACCAGATAAGCATAGTAAAGCTCAAAAGATATACTTACTGAACCGTTTTTATCTCCGATATGAATTTTGCTCTATATCTACATCCAAATTATGGTTCGATTTGCAAAGTCAGAATGCTCAGTTTAAAGCTAGACCTTATCCAAAAGCCAGTATTTTAAGCACAGGGCCAAAACACATAATCTTCCCCATTAGAACACTGAGATAGAATGCAAAGCCAGGACAGAAACTACATTTGATTTCATTCTCATGAAAATTTAATTAAACCGACATAGTATCCATTCATTCTCCCATCAGTTGAAAATTATAATTTGGAGGGAAAACAATTGTGGTATCTGAGGACCCATAATCCAGGTTTTGAGAAACCATTCATACACCTTTGGTGTAAGCTATTTATTGGTTTGATTTAACTAGGTATGCCACCAACTAATCAAGGTTTTGGGAGCATCATGACTTGTAATTGCTCTTCCAAGTCACAAAGCTCTTGGATGTACAAATGCTAAAGAACAACAACAAAAATCACACGGACTCTAACTGATTCAACATTCCACCTTATTCTCATTAGAAGACAAATTTAATTTTGTGACTAGTTCTGAGCACTTCACTTTGAAGAGAGTCAGACAAATGCATTCACTGGTGTGTGATGTGGATGATGAGAGGAAGATAAGATAAAGATTGAAGGAGCTGGGGATATTTGTTTCTCCTTAAGACAAGAGAGAAAAGGTGGCAAGGTTACAATTATTTGACTTTTCAACCGAAAAGGACAATTGTGATATGACTTCAGGAAACATGCCAGAAGTGAGTCTATGGAGATTTTCAATCATCCAGGACATGGTTGTCCCAAAAGTGGTTTCCCCCCCCAAAAAAGTAACTGGATTTTCTTGGTGTTTTCTTTGAAAACATTTCACTTCTCATCCGCAGAAGCTTCTTGGATGAGAAACAAAATGTTTTCAAAAGAAACACCAAAAAAGTCCAGTTGCATTTTGGAAAAGAAACATTTTTGGGATGCCAGAAATGTAAATCAGAAGGACTGGGAAAAGTTGGTTTTATCTGTGAGCCCTCCTCTGATTAAAAAAAAAAAGTGGTCTGCATTCTCCCCTCCTTCTTATAACATCTTTTTACCCAAGGGAGATACAGCATCAGCTCAAAAATGGATCAGCTCCAGTCTCCCAAATAATAGTTCCGAGTACTGTTTTATTACCTTTCTTTCTTTCTTTCTTTCTTTCTTTCTTTCTTTCTTTCTTTCTTTCTTTCTTTCTTTCTTTCTTTCTTTCTTTCTTTCTTTCTTTCTTCTTTCTTCTTCTTTTTTGAATAATTTTTTTTGAACCTTTTTTATATTAAAAGCAGACATGGAAATTTATACAATTTCCTTCTTTACAACAATTTCGCGTTGCTAGAACATTGTAAACTTTACAGTTTTATCCTCCTCAATTTTCCATTTCTACTATATACATATATTTCACAATCCTATTTACATACATTATACTGTATATTAGTATACTCCATTTCTACCATATTTTCTATTTCCCTTTTATTTGTTTACATTTGTAAACAAATATTTTTTATTAATTTAATAAAAATTTAATAAATTTAATAAAAAGTTAAATTTGTTTTATTTGTACAGACCTAAGAGGTCTGTAAGGGGTGTGCATAAGCGCACCAGCGTGCCTACCGTCCCTGTCCTACTGTCCAATTGTCCTCTTTTATCGTTACTTTTTACTTATGTTTATACAAATTACTACTATACATGTTTGACAAATAAATAAATAAATAAATATTTGATACTCTCTAGTAACTCCTTTATCCACTTTCTTACGTTGTTCTCTTATCCTTTGTCTCTCTTCTCTCAACAGAGTCATCCACCAGATTTATTGGGATGTCTCTCATTTTCATTTTACTGTGCTTTCTATCTGGAATTTCAGAAGTTGCAACAACATCTGGGAGACCCCAAGCTGAAGAAGCAATCTCACTTCAGGAACAGTACAGGGCCAGGAGAGATACTTCCACCAAAAATAACATTTAAGAATGGGTGGTTCCTTCCCTACCTTTTGTCTGAAGTGGTGTAGGGTTTCCTGCCTAAGCAGGGGGTTGGACTAGAAGACCTCCAAGGTCCCTTTGAACTCTGTTATTCTATTCTATTCTATTCTAGTGAATTTTCACCTGGTGAAATCCAGCAGGTTCTGGAGAACCGGTAGCGAAATTTTGAGCAGTTTGGAGAACTGGCAAATAGCACCTCTGGCTGGCCCCAGAGGGGGGTGGGAATGGGGATTTTGCAGTATCCTTCCCCTGCCACACCCACCAAGCCACGCTCACAGACCCGGTTGGGAAATTTTTTGAAATTCACCCCTGATTCTAAGTCATTTAAAATGGAGTGACTTTTTTTTTCAGGGCAGCATCAACCAATTAGTGTTTTGTAAGAGATGCACAATCCAATTTTCCTAGGTGAATTAGCTAGTAGCCGTATCATGCAGCTAGTGTCGAAAAACCTGAGGATGTGTACTTAATAGAGATACTGTGTTCCCTCTGAGAAAAATATGTAGGATAATAGGTCTATTACACAGCAGACAAATAGTATTGATAATACGTGGCCAAATGATTTAACAGGAATAATTTAATGGAAAAGTAGAATTGCATTATGAAAACAGTGGGGACTACGGTCGTTTTACAACAATTTATTTAATGCGTCTATTTCTTTGGAAAGAATTCAAGCAAGCATAGAGGATTTTCCAATATTTTGAAAATATTGGAAAAATATTCTGCCAATATTTGTGACAAGTCGATTACCTCAAGGAGTCCCTCAGGATCACCAAAGGAATTTGTGGCTAAGTTTACACTCTTGGATCCTAGTCAACCTTGTCAACACTATGCCCTGTTAGCCCTCCGCTAGTCAAACTTCTTAAGGACTTTATCTCAGTGGCCTGCAAAGAGTAGTATCTCCATAAGAAGCAAGGGCAGAACAAAGAAGTAGACAGGCCCAGGACAATGAATAAACTCAGTGTAATTAAAATTAAATTAATTTCAATTATTATGGTCGCTCCCTGGTTAATTAATTTTATCCTGTTACTTTAAACATTAGCTTCAGAAGCTTTGAAGCATCAAATTGTGGACTCTACTCTACAGCTCTACATCAAAGTCTTCATGCCATCATTCTAACTTATGATGTACCCAAATTATTACTCCAAAAGTTCTCACCTATAAGAAGGAAGATCTCTCTCTCTCTCTCTCTCTCTCTCTCTCTCTCTCTCTCTCTCTCTCTCTCTCTCTCTCTCTCTCTCTCTCTCTCTCTCTCTCTCTCTCTCTCTCTCCCTCTCCTCCTCCCTCCTCTCCTCTCCCTTCGCTCTCCTCTCTCCTCTCTCTCTCTCTCCCTCTCCCTCTCCTCCCCCCTCCTCTCTCTCTCCCCCCCTCCTTCTCTCTCTCTCCCCCTCCTTCTCTCTCTCTCCCTCTCCTTCTCTCTCTCTCCTCTCTCTCTCTCTCTCCTCATTCTCCCTCCCTCTCCCTCTCTCCCTCCCCTCTCCTCCCTCCTCTCCCTCCCCCCCTCCCCCTCCCCCCCCCCTCTCTCTCTGAATGTCCCAACCTTCAAATATGCTTGGAACAATATTTTCCATAGCTAGGAACTGTAGGTGATCTAATGAAAGCTATGTCTCTGTCTCTGTCGCTGTCTCTCTTCCTCTCCCTCCCTCCCTCCTTCTCTCCCTCCCTCCCTCCTTCTCTTTCTCCCTCCCTGTCTCTCTCCTCCCATGGAATTTTTCCAACTGGGAACTGTGGGGAATTCTGAGTAACAGAGAACCACTCCAGCATAGGAGGCTCCACCTCCAACATTAAAGCAATTTCAAATAAGTGCCACTTAAGATAACTTCAAACAAATTCTCCAGCACCCTACATAAAATCCCCTAGTCTCCATGCAATTCAGCATTTGGAGAGCGTTCACCTCTAAATGTAGGCTATTCACTATTCTGCATGGAATATTACAATTAATATATCGGGAAAGGGCAGGAAAACTAGCATTAAAGCTGCTGGAGAATTAAATGGGAAGCACATGTAGACACGCAAACAGAAAGAAAGGGAAAAAGAAAGAGTCTAGAAGCCATTCATCGATTTTTTATGATACAGTACCAGGAATTAACTAGTCATTAGGACTGTATAATTTTCCCACTTGGGTAGAATCCTGAGAACTAATTAGTTCGTACCATGTCAATCCCAATCAATGACAGAAAATTATCTCCAGTTTTGGGTACATCCACAGGTAGAGATGCTGGATGTTCTTTTTCCAGCTGAGAAATCTCTCTCTCTCTCTCTCTCTCTCTCTCTCTCTCTCTCTCTCTCTCTCTCTCTCTCTCTCTCTCTCTCTCTCTCTCTCTCTCTCTCTCTCTCTCTCTCTCTCTCATCTATCTATCTATCTATCATCTATCTATTATCTATCTATCTATCTATCTATCTATCTATCTATCTATCTATCTATCTATCTATCTATCTATCTATCTATCATCTATCTATTTAAAAATAATTTTTATTGAGTTATTTACATTTAAAAAACGTACAAAAGAAAACATTTATGACGATAACAAATACATTACAAACATATCCGAAACATAAAAAGCGCATACAGCTATAAAACTGTCGATCTCTATGATTTATCTTACGGCAATTATGTATTAGCAATCTATTTTTATATAGTTTTCAATTTTTGTCTTGTAATATGTTTTATAGATCAGTGGTAATAATAATAATGTTAACAGTAATATTGATAATAATACAATAGTAATAACATTAATGATAGTATTAATAGTGATAATGATAATAGTACAGAAAAAATAAGATGTTTTTAGTTTTGTAATATCATAATATACATATACCTTAGTATAATATAGCTAATTTTCTTATAAGTTCTTTAATCAGATTTCTATATGTCTTATTTAGTTTGTGTTTACATTTGTTATATTGGTGGTGTTTGTTTTCGTTTTTCATACCAATTATAGAATAAGTTCCAAATTTCGTAGAAGTTGGAGTCTTCCTTTCCTTTTAATTCCATAGTTAATTTGTCTGCTTCGGCACAATCCAGAATTTTTCTAATTATACTACTTTCATCAGGGGTGTCTTTTAGTTTCCAACTTTGTGCTATCATTATTCTTGCCGCTGTTAATATATGTAGTATAATATAGTAGTGTTTTTTTCCATTTTTTGATTAATGATCTATCTATCATCTATCTATCTATCTATCTATCTATCTATCTATCTATCTATCTATCTATCTATCTATCTATCTATCTATCTATCTATCTATCATCTATCTATCTATCTATCTATCTATCATCTATCTATCTATCTATCTATCTATCTATCTATCTATCATCTATCTATCTATCTATCTATCTATCTATCTATCATCTATCTATCTATCTATCTATCTATCTATCTATCTATCTATCATCTATCTATCTATCTATCTATCTATCATCTATCTATCTATCTATCTATCTATCTATCTATCTATCTATCTATCTATCTATCTATCTATCTATCTACAGTATCTATCATCTATATCTATTTTTCTATCTATATCTACAGTATCTATCATCTATCTATTTTTCTATCATCTATCTATCTATCTATCTATCTATCTATCTATCTATCTATCTATCTATCTATCTATCTATCTATCTATCTTTCTATCTATCTATCTATCTATCTATCTATCTATCTATCTATCTATCTATCATCTATCTATCTATCTATCTATCTATCTATCTATCTATCTATCTATCTATCTATCTATCTATCTATCTATCTATCTATCTACAGTATCTATCATCTATATCTATTTTTCTATCTATATCTACAGTATCTATCATCTATCTATTTTTCTATCATCTATCTATCTATCTATCTATCTATCTATCTATCTATCTATCTATCTATCTATCTATCTATCTATCTATCTATCATCTATCTATCTATCTATCTATCTATCTATCTATCTATCTATCTATCTATCTATCATCTATCTATCTATCTATCTATCTATCTATCTATCTATCTATCTATCATCTATCTATCTATCTATCTATCTATCTATCTATCTATCTATCTATCATCTATCTATCTATCTATCTATCTATCTATCTATCATCTATCTATCTATCTATCTATCTATCTATCTATCTATCATCTATCTATCTATCTATCTATCTATCATCTATCTATCTATCTATCTATCTATCTATCTATCTATCTATCATCTATCTATCTATCTATCTATCTATCATCTATCTATCTATCTATCTATCTATCTATCTATCTATCTATCTATCTATCTATCTATCATCTATCTATCTATCTATCTATCTATCATCTATCTATCTATCTATCTATCTATCTATCTATCTATCTATCTATCTATCTATCTACAGTATCTATCATCTATATCTATTTTTCTATCTATATCTACAGTATCTATCATCTATCTATTTTTCTATCATCTATCTATCTATCTATCTATCTATCTATCTATCTATCTATCTATCTTTCTATCTATCTATCTATCTATCTATCTATCTATCATCTATCTATCTATCTATCTATCTATCTATCTATCTATCTATCTATCTATCTATCTATCTATCTACAGTATCTATCATCTATATCTATTTTTCTATCTATATCTACAGTATCTATCATCTATCTATTTTTCTATCATCTATCTATCTATCTATCTATCTATCTATCTATCTATCTATCTATCTATCTATCTATCTATCTATCTATCTATCTATCTATCATCTATCTATCTATCTATCTATCTATCTATCTATCTATCTATCTATCTATCTATCTATCTATCTATCTATCTATCTATCTATCTATCAAAGGTAATTATATTCATGGGGCTAATCTGTGTTTCCCCCCTCTTTTTCATCCTTATGTTTTGCCCGTAGAATGAGAGGGAAAAAAGAAAAAGAGAGAACTGCATGACCTATGCGGTTGACCTACTGACAGTTCCCAAAATTTGAATTTTGATATTAATGGGAAGCGACGACTCTGTTCTTCTGCTCAAAAGCTTGCAAACTAGGCGAAAGCTATATTTGTGCCAATTGCAGGAGTACGTTAATGCCATCAATGTCATTCAATGCCATTATACCGTCTTCTGAACATAGTGGATGCTTGCCCTGAGTAGCAGACGAACCCCGAGTCAAGGTTGAATGAGCTGTATAAATTTATGCTGAAATGATGAGATATTTGAATTAGCAGGAGGACGTGGCAAAGGTTGGACCCGTAAGTGATAGTTCCCATATGGACTCTCTGATATTTCCATCTGGTCATTACCATAAGAATAGATGAAAATCGGCTCTTCTGCTCAAAAAAGAAGGCCATCCAAGCCCACAGTGTGGATGGAAGAAATGAGAAGCAAAAATTTCACCCTGAGCTTAATATCTATAAGACTTATTTGAGATAACAGAGAAGTTGCAGGAATGTCTTTTGTGATGGTCTTCTTCTTAGTAGTTGCTAGATCCTTGAGTAGTTGTTCAGAGAAAAGCTGAGAAGACCAAACTGATTCTGCCGGATTTCCTCGAATGAATTGGAAAAGCTAGTCATTTCCAGCTATTCATAACTGGAAGATCCCAAGCTCAATGTTGGTTTAGGAGGACTCCAACCTCTGTGATGGAACTTTGACCTCCATTAAGGAGAGGAAATTATATAACAATAATCTGCTTCTTCTTAATGCTTCATCCAATGTTTGTCTATGGAGATTCTTCATGTCGTGATTGTCCCAAAGATGCTTTTAAACATTCCTTAAATGGAAATGTTTGAAAGACACAGAAATTTGAGTAGGACATTGGATGAAGCAAAGGTCCTTCCTTCCTTCCTTCCTTCCTTCCTTCCTTCCTTCCTTCCTTCCTTCCTTCCTTCCTTCCTCTCTTTCTTTCTTTCTTTCTTTCTTTCTTTCTTTCTTTCTTTCTTTCTTTCTTTCTTTCTTTCTTTCTTTCTTCCTTCCTTCCTTCCTTCCTTCCTTCCTTCCTTCCTTCCTTCCTTCCTTCCTTCCTTTCTTAGTTTAAATACCACTTCTTACATAATATCTTTTTCTAATTGAAAAGCAATATTAGAACAGTACAATTCAAAGCCATAAGAAAATAACAAAGAGCAACTTTAAAATACTTGCAATGTTGGATAGTAAAGGAGGCTCTGTGGATGTTACTCTGCTAGTCATTGCCAAGTTTAGGGAGCAGTGCTCATCTCCATTCCAAGGCCATTGAGCCAGTGCTGTCCAAAGGTGTTTCCATGGTCATGTAGCCACCATGATGTCACCGGGTGCTGTTACTTTCCCACTAAAGTGGTACCTATTTATCTACTCATATTTGCATGCTTTCAAACTGCAAGGTTGGCAGGAGCTGAGGCAAGCACGGGAACTCACCCCATCGTGCAGTGTTTGGATCTCGAACCTGGGTTGTCAGGGATCCAGCTGACAAGCCCAGTGTCTTAACCCCTGAGCCATCGTGCCACCTTACAGTGTTGGACGGGGATCAGGGAAATCCAGATTCAGTCCACCCTCAGCCTTTGAGGTAGTAGATGACTTTGGGCCAGCCCTTCTCTCTGACCCAACTTGTTCTTCTGAAAACATGGAACATTATGTACCAGTTCATGAATGAACGGTGGAATTTCATCAAGAAACCAACACATTGGTACTAATACCACTCTATAAAGCCTTAGTAAGACCACACCTAGAGTACTGCATCAAGTTTTGGTCACCACACTATAAAAAAGATGTTGAGACTCTAGAAAAGGTGGAGAGGAGAGCAACCAGGATGATTAGGGGACTGGAGGCTAAGACATATGTTGAACGGTTGCAGGAACTGGGTATGTCTAGTTTAATGAAAAGAAGGACCAGGGGAGACATGATAGCAGACTTCCAATATTTGAGGGGCTGCCACACAGAGGAGGGGGTCAAGCTATTTTCCAAGGCACCCGAAGGCCAGACAAGGAATAATGGATGGAAACTGATCAAGGAAAGATTCAACCTAGAAATTAGGAGGAACTTTCTGATAGTGAGAACAATCAACCAATGGAACAGAAGTTGCCTTCAGAAGTTGTGGGAGCTTCATCACTTGAGACTTTCAAGAAGAGATTGGACTGCCCTTTGTCAGAAATGTTGTAGGGTCTCCTGCTTGGGCATGGGGTTGGGCTAGATGACCTACAAGTTCCCTTCCAACTCTGTTAATCGGTAACATTGAGTCACATATCAGAGGGAGAGGGGGCAGCAAGGTCTTATTCTTTTAAAAAAATCACAAGAACTTAAAAAGCAGGTGCACAATGAAGAAAAGGAAGGAGGAACTCCACATCCCCTCCCAATAATGAAGTAAGATCAAAACACCTTTCATCTAAGACATCTTAAAAGCTTGAAAACATGCTAGGATCTTTTTTTTCCCAGCAAACATTTAGGGAAGAGGCTCTCTTCGCTTGTAATCTTTCTATGGGTGTAAATGGAAAATGGTATTTGCATTCTCCTCTCGAAGTCTGCGCTTGGCTTCACTTTTCACCCCTACCCATAGATTTTCATCCCCCAAGCATCTAATGAGGCCACAAGAACAGATGTTTGGGGTTTTGTTTTTTTTCTCTCTCTCTCGAATTCTGGCCAATGACTTTGAGAAGAAAACTTTGCAAGAAGGTTATAAATCCCCCGAAGAAAATCAAAAAAAGCCCTTGCAAATAGGAGAAACAGTGACAGAGGTTTCACTCCGGCGGTGTGAGTTGTGACATTATAATTACAGGTAAGAACCTATTGAGGTAAACATTTCAGCTGTCTCAAAATGCATGCTGCTGCAGCTGACATTTCCACACTAGGCATTCAGTTGACAATGGGATTGACAAGTGACTTCTCTGCAGGCGGAGATCAGCCAACCCACTGCAAACACAATTGTCTCAGACACAGGTGAAAGACATGGATTGGCCAGTCTCTTTTCTCCTTTGCTGCCCTCCAGGTAATAAATGTAATTAATCTAGACAGGCCTTATTGTGTTGCCCCTAATTAGACTATTTATATGAATTGTCACCAGCCAGAGATATCACCCGGGCCGTTGGGTTAGGCAAATTATAGCAGTTTTATCTGAGAAGAAGAGTGAATGGGAGAAAGATGGTTTTAATGTTTTATCTCCTGGCTCTCCAGCTAACCTGTCCCACCCTCAATGCCTATGAGAAGATCTACCAGAATTTCTGGACAGGGCTCATCTTTATGTTCATTTTCAGTGGGTTGTTATAACTGTGTTTGGCAGCAAAGTTCAGCCTCAGTAGCTAAACTCACAAAACAACGGAACAGGATTGTATAAACAAAATCTGGTTGAGTTCACACATCTTACTAAGCCACATATTGTGCCAAACCACAAACCAGTGCATTCAGTTATGGCTTAGCTTTTATTGCTCAGATGTTGCTATTGGCATTTGCCTTCCATTATTAATGAACTTTGTACAATAATTCAGGGGTGAAATTCAAAAATTTTCCCTACTGTTTCTGTGTGTGTGGCTTGGTGGGCATAGCATGGGAAGGATACTGCAAAATCCCCATTCCCTCCCCACTCCTGGGGAAGGATGCTGCAAAATCTCCATTCCCTCCCCACTCCAGGGGAAGGATACTGCAAAATCCCCATTCCCTCCCCACTCCAGGGGAAGGATGCTGCAAAATCTCCATTCCCACCCCACTCTGGGGCCAGCCAGAGGTGGCATTTGCCAGTTCTCCAAACTATTCAAAATTTCCGCTACTGCTTCTCCAGAACCTGTCAGAACCTGCTGAATTTCACCCCTATTTATATGTACAGTAATTCCAGCCAGATGTGTTTTGATGGAGGAGCAAACCATTGTTTGCCACAATTTCTAGGAAGAGAGCTTTACATATTGGCAAACTTAGGGACCATGGTACCAAACCATGGTAAGAACAAAGCGTTAGATTCTGTCTTTATTACGAGGGTGAGTCAAAACGTAATGCCATTTTCTTTAGGACAGGTATAATTATCAACACAGGAACATGTAGCATACATCAAAATGAAGCTGGTCCTCTGTGGATCACATCCCTACTTCTCAACATAGTCACCGTTTCTCTCAATAGCAATGTTCCACCTTCGAATGAGAGCATGTATCCCTGCCTCGTAAAATTCTGTTGACTGTTCTTTGAGCCACTTCTTCACTGCAGTTTTCACTTCCTCGTCACTGGAATAATAATCCTCCATACTCACCAGATTTAGTGCCTTCAGACTATCATCTTTTTGGCCCCATGAAAGAGGGTTTGAGAGGCAAACATTATTCCAGTGACGAGGAAGTGAAAACTGCAGTGAAGAAGTGGCTCAAAGAACAGTCAACAAAATTTTACGAAGTTCAAGGTATCTCCTCCTATTTTTCTCCAAAATAGCATCCTGATGAAATCAATCAGGCTGAGAGGAACTGGATCAATGTCACTTAAGGATTCTAAAGCTAAACGACTAGAACAAGGGTTTCCCAATGCAGTTTGATACCATGTTGGCTCTCAGGGTCATATATCACCGCAGCTTCAAGTCAACTGCAGGACACTACCGTGTGGATCTTGGACAAGAAACAGAGTTTTCCACTTTGAAACCCCCATCCCCATCCCACCCTAACAATTGCACCCTAAAAAAAATCAATTTTCTGCTACTAAACAGTCAGCGGACGTTTCTGCCCTTGCTGTCATTATGAACACAAAAGAGAAAAATGAGCCTAAGTCCAAAAGACAACCTGGACCCCAGCTAGGGGAGTAGGAGGTCCCAGTTATAATAACCTGAAACTCTTGTCTTATCTTTTTGACCAGAAAGGTCTATAGCCAATTTTCCATGTTGTACAAATAACCTGAAAACATGCCATCTTTCCGGGCCTTGATGAATGAGCTTCGATTAACAGTCGCTGAAAGAAGAAAAAGCCACTAATGTGTTTTATACAGTCACTGATCAGTTCCTGACATGTCATATTTCACTGGTTTGAAGACGTTACGGAATGTTGTGTACCTAGGAGCAACAGCTTGCACAATGGCGCATCTATCATTACATGCGTCATAAAAACAAGGAGGACATAAATTTGTTTCTGCCTGTTAAAGTCTAATTACCTGTAAAATCATTGCGTAGCACTTCAGCAAATTGACACAATCAAATTAATGAGCCTCAATGTTCTCACCCCTCCCTCCACACATGTCCCTTGCCCGCTTGCACACCCTCAGTTGCCCAAACGTGTTCACCGATAGAGATGGCATGATGGAATCATCGAGAAAGATCCATGCCATCAGATATTATCTTCCTTCTTTAGTACGGGATTCCCAATTAAAACCTCCATGACAAATTAGGGTGCCTTCTGCTTGAATATGACTACTCAAGGGAGATCCACTGCTCTCCTTCTTAATTGTTTCAACTGTCAAACTCTTCTTATCGTTAGGAACTTTGCTTTAATGTTGTATCGGAATCTTCTTCCCTATAACTTAAGGCCCATTAGTTTGAATCCTTCACTTTGGGTCAATACAAGCGGAGACAGCACTTCTGTTACTTAAAATATGCTTATTGCATTTCCCTCATTTTTTCCTCAAATATCCTGTTTCCTCAGCTGTTCCTCCTACGTTTCAGCTTCTGGTCCTCCTTATCCTCCATGCTCTTCTCTGCATTTATTCCATGTTCTCTCAGAGAAGAGCAACGAAGTTGATTATGGGCCTGGAGCAGTGGTGGATTCTTACCAGTGCGGTCCACTCCATAGCACCGGTAGCGGCCTGCTGGTGACATCACAGTACCGGTGCGGTCGGTTGCCGGTGCCTGGGTGCTGCCATTTGTAAAATATATATATATATTTTTAATTTTCTTCTGCGCATGCCCAGAAGCCGAGTTTCCGGCATTGCTCATGCGCTGCCTTCGTACCCCACAGTGAGTCCAAGCAGGGGAGGATGGCTGAGGGAGCGCGTGAGACGCTGAAAGAATGGGCCGCAGGAGCTATCTCCATTCCCTTCCCTTCAGCAGTCTGAGAAGCCACGAACGTGCGGTGATCCTAGGTTTTCACACATTTGAGGCTTCTCGAGCTGCTGAGGGGAGGGGGAATGGGCGGCAGGACCTATCTCAGTTCCTCTCCCTTCAGCAGTCCGAGAAGCCATGCCCACCCAGTCACATGGCTGGAAAGCCACACCCACAAAATAAGCCACGCCCACAGAGTGGTAGTAAAAAAAGTAGGAACCCGCCCCTGGCCTGGAGGCTAAAATAATATGAAGGATGGTTGCAGGAATTGGGTATGTCAGTGAACAGGAAGTCTGTCAAAGTAATGATGATTTAATAGCTGACCAGCTGATGTAAGGCTGCTGATGTAAGGCTGATGCAATGAGAATGAGTCAGCAGGGTTATTGTCACTTTAAGACTGAGGATGAGTCAGCAGGGTTACTGCCACTTTAAGAAGCTGTCTCTTTAAGGGAGGCCATTGGGAAGGTGTATCTCTCTCCTCGTGTATCTCTCTCCTCCTGTATCTGCATTGTAGTTCTCCATGTAGAGTTGAAGATTGCTTGCTTGCCTGGTATGTGCCTACCACATGTATGTATATAGAAGTCTTGGGGAGTATGGGGTGCTCAGGGAGGGGTAGCACCTCTGGTGTAGGGGCATGTCATGTCCTTTTACGGCAGCTCATTCTAGGGCAGCTGTTAGGGCAGCTCGTTCACCTTTGGTCCCCACTTGTTTGAGGTGAGCTGGCCCATTGTATCCACAGGAAAAAGATGATGTGTTTTCCATGATGAAAATTGTCCAGGGCACATTGATATTAGAATGTATTTCAGCTGTTACGAGCACGAGAAGAAAAACCCTTGTGAACCATTGCGAAAGTGACAGAGCCATGCAGTCGCATGTTGAACATCGTAAAGTGAATATTGTCTTGATGCCAGAACAATATTATTAGCTTTTGACACTAAAGAGAGAGCGCCAACTTTTTAATCTTCCTTTCTTATTTGCATTGCTTACCAATGAGAAACTGTCAGATGAAATGATCAGATTCAAATGTCAGGTTCTCTCCCTTTTATATTTCTTCCCTTCCTGTTCTTGGGGGTTTTGTTATTTTATTTTTTTTTGACCCCTAAAATGAATTTATTGAAAACACTTCATGCGCTTTTCTGATATATTTTAAATAGAAATCAGTTAACGCACTGAGCAGTTGATGAAGACAGAACTTCAAAAGTGGCTGTCATTTTAAATACCTTCTGATTGACAAAATATGCAGAGACTCTCACAAGAAAGCAATGTAGGAAGGGCTTGTGGAAAGAAAATATTAACGAATTAGTCAAGCAGAAAAATATAATGAGACCCTATCATTTGTACGGAGCTCACCTGAATCATTTCAACAGTTTCTGATTGTAACTACTAGGTTAACTAGCTTTAAATAATAAATAAACCACCTTTGGCTTAGTTAACACAACACACCATATTATGTTATTGTGAGGTACCATGTACCATCCTATGGTTCATAAGCAGAACTATAAACCATGGTTTACAAACTACAGAAGGTTCATTCATACAACCTGCTAAGCAAAACCATCTTTCTGAACCAACGTGAAAGCCAGATCAGATATCAGATTATTTATACTAGGTTTATACAATTTCTAGAATATGATTTATACAATTCTTTAACAGTAGACTGAACAGTGGTTGGTTGATCATAGTTTACTGAATAATGCTTAGAGGCCTGGCTTGTACATAACCCTGAAACATAAGCTCTTATGCACAAACCACAATTACTGAATTCATATTAAACTGCAAGGAAATTACAGCAGGGCTTAGCCTTGGACACTGTTTCTTTCTCTGTCTTGCCTCTTCCTCCTGACGTGATTAATTATCATGTTGGATTTATTCAAATATTGCGACTGATGTGCTTATTTTTACAGAAAGAAAGAAGCTGTAATAAATAAGGAATTTAAGGCAGCCAAAAAAGCCAATGCAATCCTAAATTGCATTCACAGAGGGATTCAATCAAGATCACGTGAGGTACTAATACTACTCTATAAAGCCTTAGTAAGACCACACCTAGACTACTTCATCCAGTTTTAGTACCACACTACAAAAAAGCTGTTGAGACTCTAGAAAGAGTGCAGAGAAGAGCAACCAAGATGATTAGAGGACTGGATATAAACATACGATGAACGGTTGCAATAACTGGACATGTCTAGTCTAGTGAAGAGAAGGACCAGGGGAGACATGATAACAGTGTTCCAGTATTTGAGGGGCTGCCACAGACAGGAGGGGGTCAAGCTATTTTCCAAAGCACCCGAAGGCCAGACAAAGAACAATGGATGGAAACTGATCAAGGAGAGATTCAACCTAGAAATAAGGAGGAACTTTCTGATAGTGAGAACAATCAACCAATGGAACAGCTTGCCTTCAGAAGTTGTGGGAGCTTCATCACTGGAAGCTTTCAAGAAGAGACTGGACTGCCATTTGTCAGAAATAGTGTAGGGTCTCGTGCTTGGGTGGGGGGTTCGACTAGATGACCTACAAGGTCCCTTCCAACTCTGTTATTCTATCTACCTTCTATCTAAGGTGAAGTTAAGGCATTTGCCCTGGAAAACAGCACATACCAGCAGGCTAGAGGAAAAACCCAGATGACATCAGAAGTAGAATATTTTCTTTTTTTTCCAAGCCCCTATACAGATTGCTAGCTTCTTTGTTTAATCAAGCCCAGCGCTGATCTATTGCCAACTCATCATCTAATTAAAATAAGACAGCATCCTGATCAACCATTAATCACAGACTGAGAGCATCAATATAAGTGGGTCATTACATGATTTAATTTGTAATCTCATTGAGTCCTCATTTTTCTGTCCTCCAACCCTCAGCAAAGTGTTGACACTTTAACAAAGTGGCATAATTTCAATGAAATATTTTGAGAACCATTTATATCCTCCAACGTCTTCAAAATAAAACAAAAGTTACTTTACTCTGGTTCTTAGAAGAGGAGGATAATCCTAAACACTTTCTATATTGTTTGGGCAGCCTGCTAAAACGACCTGGAAGTGGGAGTGTAATAGAAAATGACCTATTTAGCCATATTGAGTTTAGTTATTGGGAAAAAATATTTTTGATATTGGGGTGCAGTAAAGTTTCTGCAGTTGAACAGATGCCTATGAATAATAGGCTTAATCCAGAATGAAGTTTATATGTAGATAGACATGGAAATTCAGAATACAGAATAACAGAGTTGGAAGGGACCTTGGAGGTCTTCTAGATCAACCCTTGCTTGAGCAGGAGATGGTATACCATTCTAACAAAAGACTGACCAATCTTTTTTTTAAAAAAAAAAAACCTCCAGTGATGGAGCAGCCACAACTTCTGGAGGCAAGTTATTACACTGATTAATTTTCCCCACTCTCTGGAAATTTCTCCATAGTTCTAGATTGGACCTCTCTCTGATAAGTTTCCATCTGTTATTTCTTGTCCTGCACTTAGGTGCTTTGGAAAACAAATTGATCCTCTGTTCTCTGTGACAGTCCCTCAAATATTGAAGGCTTATATCATGCCACCCCTAGTCCTTCTCTTTGTTAGACTGGATGTACCTAGCTCCCTCAATTGTTCATTGTATGGTTTAGCCTCCAGACCCCTGATCATTCTTGACCCAGGGTGTCATTCCCCCGTTGAAGTCTGAATCTGAGATGGAAGACGAACAGCTGACAGAGAGCAGGAGAGTAGCTCTGTTGGCTGCGTAGGAAACTGGGGAAGGGCAAAGTCAGTCTGGGCAGAGCAGGGGAGGGGTAGAACAAGGGAGAGGCGGTTCAGATGAAGACCAAGGCCCACCCCCTCCTCATCCTAGGGTACGCAGGGAAGAATGCGGAAGAGAGCAATGTGGATTGCATGGCTTATGAGGAAGGAAAGGGCCCCGATTCCCTTCACAAGGCACACCTGGGGATGGAGTTTAAAGGAGAGGCAATTGGGAGGGATGTTTGTCGGGAACAAACACTGAATTCATCTAGTATTGGGAGTGGGGCCTGCATTCCTGGCATTCCTCCTGACTATTTGCATTATAATAGTGCTACTGTGTGCTGATCTTGTCTTGCTGGAATTATTCTTCCCGTCTGGGACTCATTATCTTGCCCTGCTGGAGTGATTGATTGCAGTCATTCTGTTTACAGCGTTTGGACTGGAGTATCTGCAGCTTTGTGGGAGACCTTTTCTCCGGGCCGTAAAAGGGACTTTGGTGGCAGAGTTGGTGCCAATAAAGGGATTCAGACCAGTTCTCTGGCTGTGTTGCCTTCGAGCCATGCCCCGGATCATCACACAGCGCCTCCAGACCCCTGATCATTCATTTGTTGCTCTTCTCTGCACTCTTTCTAGGGTCTCATCCTCTTTAGTGGAGACTAAATATTGACTAAGAAAGAGAAGGTTCCATTTTTTTTAACGTCCACAGTAGAAAAAAAATGTTGCTTCCATTCAGGCAAATTGTTGTCAAGCAACTCCTGCTTAATTTTTTCTATTCCTGGCCATTTGATGAGAGTTATTCCTTCCTTGCGTGATTTCTAGAATGTGCTCATCAAAAGCTTAATTCTTCTCCCCAATCTAAAAGTGGGAACAGGTCACGCTGAGATTACCTGCTGTGTTCCAAGGGGCACTTTTTTTCTCTCCCAATGAGTGATAAATTGGCCTGGCACCTAGATATTTTAGTAGGCCTAATTGTCTACACTTACTCCTGTTGATGAGAGAAGCAAGAGGCACCATATGGGGAGGTTAAAGATGAGATCGGGATATTAATTAGAGGTCTACTCCCTAGATATATCTGTAGCTTCTCATTAACATTAATGGAAATTAGCCTTGCATGTCAGAGGGAGGATAAGTAGGTTCGCTTACATCATTAAAAACAAAAGAAAAACAAAACACCTGATATATATTGTTCCGGGCAAAGAGATGCAGTGGACTCAGATTAAGCCGGCTAAAATCTTTGAAAGTGTTGAGACTTGTATGTATAGAATTGCATGTATAGAATTCTATACAGAATATGGAAGAATTATATATTCAGCAATAAAAGGAAACCAAGCAGTCAAAGAACATGGTGGATGGACACCATCAAAGCTGACACCACCCAGAACATACAGGGTGAGCGTCGAGAAGGCAGGCAGGGTGAACATTGAGTGGGTGGGCGGGGCAAGTGGGCAGGTGAGCGGGCAGGCAGGGCCAGGGCCACCCAGAGGTGGTATTTACCAGTTTGGTGAACCAGTCCAAATTGCCACTACCGGTTCACCCGAACCAGTCCAAAACTACTGAATACCACCTCTAGTTCTCACTTCTCTCTTTGCAATTTAAAAAGAAAGGTTTGGAGAAAAAGAGCCAAACTTTAATTGGTTGAATTCAGGTTTAATTCAGAAACAAAGGCAACTAACTAAGGCACAGCTAAGAGACATTGGGAACATCTAAGTCTAGCCCCACATGAACAATTAGTTAATTGTAACTCTAGGCTTCAATCAGATACACCCTTATCCAAAGTCTCATTGACTTCAACAATCTCAGGTATAAGTAGCATGTACTGTGTATAATTGCATTATTAAGAGATGAGTCTCACCCATCCAATTTCAATCCAGTATCAAGAAAATTAATTTCTATGAATGTTTGATATTACTCCCATCGCTTTCTGCAAGGGCAATGTTATAGGTTCCTATTTATCACACCCGGGCCTTTGATATGGTTGGAAAGGTTTGAGAAATTCACTAAAAGTGGTCTTGCTGGAAAAGGGCTGACCACAATTAATTGGCAATCATTATTTCCATTAGTGGAAGAATTATAAAGTGGGCACCTGGTTTAATTCATCAGCGCTTGAACAAAATGAGAGAAAGAAAAGTGCAGGGAGCAAAATTCTGGGAGGAAATTGTGTGATGAAGACCTAAGAGAATCTGGTTAAGGTCCAATCTCTTAAACGGTGTCATCTTCTCACGATGTAGACCTCATACAGTAAAGGTATATGAGAATGACCTTGGGAGACCTGGTAAAGAGATGCTGCCTAGAGAAGAGAGGGCATAGCCCATAGTTGCATAATGGGTGAAGAAAGATTTTTCAGAAGGGACCTTCCTTAAGATATTGAGCTGTAAAGGTGATAACTATACTTTCAGACTTGCAAGATTCTGGTTAAGGTAGTGCTTCTCAATTATTTTCTATTACGCCCCCCTAGGAAGAAGTAAACGTTTCACGCCCCCCACCAACTCTCTGCCACGACTGTAAGCCTTGGGCTTTCCCCCAGGAAAGGGAATGGGCATCCCGCTGCCACACACACACACGCCCCCCGCCGCTCCCTCCTGCTGCTGCCGCTTCTCCGGACGCGCTGGACCATCCACACCCATCATCCGCAGCCATGCTGCTGGGGATGATGGGTGCAACTCATCCTCATCCTCTCCTGAAGGATCGCTGCCTAGCTTGGGTGGCAGGTTCTTCCCCCTGCCCAGACAACCAGGATTGGCGGGGGAAGAGACTGGAAGGAAAAGTAGCAGGCAGGCAGGTAGGCAGGCGGGCGCCACTTCTCAATTGGGGAAAGCAGCCAGGAACAAGATAAACGGGAGAGGACAGCGGGTGAGCCAGAGAGGAAGCCCTTTTCTCCCCGCCCCCTGCTCGTCTGGGTGAGCAACTAGTCCTCCCTGGACACGCACACCCACCCACCCACCCACGAACATAACACACCCCACCCCACGAAGAGTGGAGTTTGGAGCCTCCGGGTGAGCCCGGAAAGGCTCAGGAGGAAACGCCAGCTGGAGAACAACTCCCTCTGTCTGCCACTGCTGCCGCCACGCAGGGGCAGGGGGCAGAGGGCGAGTACCCATCCCCTGGCCAATCGCGAGCTGCCCCTCCCCGCCTGGCGGGGACGGGGCAAGGAACATCACCCGGGCTGCCGCACACTAAGCATCCTGGGGTCCCTCCGGCTCGCTCGGCCGCAAAAGCATGAGGCAGCTTCGGCGCAGGCTGCAGCTGGCAGCCGGCTCCCTTGCCTGGAAGTCACACCCGCCCCCCTGGCATGGCTCCATGCCCCCCCAGGGGGGCGCCCCCCACTATTTGAGAAACACTGGGTTAAGATAAAAGTAAAGGTTTCCCCATATCTGACTCTTGGGGATGATGCTCATTTCCATTTCTTAGCCAAGGGTGCCAGCATTATCCAAAGACATTTCCATGGTCATGGGGCCAGCATGACTACACACCGAGGCGTACCGAACACTATTACCTTCCTACCAAAGTGGTATCTATTTATCTATTTGCATTTGCATGCTTTCGAACTATTAGACGGGCAGGAGCTGGGAGGGGCAAGTAATGGGAGCTCACCCCATCCCATGGCACCGAGGTCTCGAACCTGGGTTGTTGGCTTTGTCTTTAACCACTGAGCCATTGCTCCCTTTTCTGTTAATGTAGTCTTACCAGTACAACAAAGTAGAATTAGATTTTCTGTTCGTGTTTCCTATCAGGTCTACTTGCTAACATTGACACCTACGTTCTCTCTCACTAGACCTGCAGTCTTTCCACCAAAAATATGAATGGACCCATCTTGGCCTGTGTTTGCAACACCTGGCCTTTCTCTCAGCCTCCAGAGGATTTGGGGGTTTTTTTGGAAACCACCTGTTGGTGGAAATTTGGTTCATTTTCATTACATTTTTTAAAAAAATTACGTTCATTTTTGTTGCTGTTTATTGTTTTATCTGTGCACTATTCTAAGGTTTTTTTTGTTCCTGAAGGAAGCTACATGAATCTTCTAAATCAATGAATAATGAAATAAATATACGATGTGTATGAATATAAATTAGCCCTCTGTTCAATAACGCTGTACAAATTCGTTGTGAAAAGGACTTTTTACTGAAAAGAGCACCTGCAATTATTGAAGCCATTGAATTAATTCCACTTTTTTTTTTTTTGCAAAGGCTGACGGTAAGAGCCCTTTTCTGCCTTCTAAAAATTCCGCAAGTTTATAAACTATGCAAACTGGACTGGCTTTGCATAATTGCTCTCACTGTGCCTCACTTATTCCGTAATTTCACCTTCCGTAAGAACTAATATAAACAATAAAACTGTTCTGGCACTGATGATTCTACGCAATCTATCGCAAAGGCCTTCTGCAAAAGCCAATTTTTTTAGTATCCTTTGGATGGTCTTCTGCACACACAGGTTCAGTCCTTAATTCCTTGCATGAAAGCTTGGAGCGTTGATACTGGCCAGATGTTGGCACTTTGGTGTTATATTAGAAGTGTCCTGTCAGAGAGAAGATAAAGTCTACAGCAGGCTTCTGAACGTTTGGGGTACAGTCTACACACCTCACTCAATGCCACAGAAATTCTTGAATTCCTTTAGCAGACATAATGCAAGTGGTTAAATGCAATGCGAATAAAAGATAACCAATTATTTTTGTCTCGATTCCATCCAGTTCCTTCTCTTGTAGTTTGGGGTGCAAAACGTACTCCCCAGCCAAAGATAAAATATAACCTTTGCTTTGAGTTTGTAGAGATTCTCAGTCATCCAGGTTATGGTTGTCCCAAAGGTGCTTTTTCAGGAGGCAACTGGACTTTCTTGTTTGTTTGTTTTTTGAACGTTTAGCTATACCATTTGGGATGAACACCCTTTGAATGTTGTGGGAGTAGGAATGGATTTCCAGAGGAAAAATTACAGATTACAGGAACCAAGAACACTATTCAGGTGACCCTGAGGACACAGATAAACCTCCAAGTGCTTCAATGACCCTCTAAAAGGATGCAAATGACCAGCTGTCTGCAAGGAATATCAATCCTTCCATTCCCCACTATCCTGTCAGAACTGAAGAAGCTTCTTGGATGAGAAGCAAAACGTCTTCAAAAGAAAAAACAAGAAAGTCCAGATGCCTCCTGAAAAAGCACCTTTGGGACAACCCTGACCTTGGATGATGGAGAATCTCTACACACTTTTAGCTATACAATTTGGGACGAACACCCTTGGAATGGTGTGGGAGTAAGGATGGATTTCCAGAGGAAAAATTGCAGACTACAGGAACCATTTGCACCACTCAGGTGACCCTGAGGACACTGTTAAACCTCCAAGTGCTTCAACGACGCCCTAACCGGATGCAAATGACCAGCTGTCTCCAAGGAATATCAATCCTTCCATTCCCCACTATCCTGTCAGAACTGAAGAGGCTTCTTGGATGAGAAGCGAAACGCCTTCAAAAGAAAAAACATGAAAGTCCAGTTGCCTCCTGAAAAAAAGCACCTTTGGGACAACCTTTGCGTTGCTTTGAAAAAATCCTTCTTTAGATGATCTAGTGCTGTGGCTTAAGATAAGTCAACTTCATATGAGTTTTGATTGCAAATATGGAACGTGCGAATCAGATGGGTTTGCTTGGATCAGGACAACTGTGTTTAGAATGATTTATTCTACCTGAAGAATCAACCAAAGGGAGCTCCATATAGAGACCAGCATCCTTGCACAATGAAGATGCATGTTGACGTGCTTCAATGTCACAGCCTGATGCACATTTTCTCAGAGATAAGCTGTATGGGTTCACTGGTATATATCCCCAGATCCATGGGTTTATAATTGCAGCCAGAATGCCACTTCTGTTTGATATTTACCTCCAGTTCTTCTATCTCACCGAAGCTGTCAGCAACACTTCAATTTCTCTTTAAGAAAATCCATCAAAGTGTAAACCAGACAGATTTATTCTTAATTACATCTCAAATGTGCTCAGCCTTTATAGCGAGGCAGTCACATTCCTCCCCTCTCCCTCCCCTTCCCACCACCTGGAGAGCCATGGCTTGGAATCCTTCACCTTTCAGCAATTCATTGCAACTCTGAGGTGAGAACACTGAGCCGAGATAGTGCAGTGGTTAAATGCAGCACTGCAGGCTACTGCTAGTTCAGCAGTTCAGCTGTTCAAATCTCACCGGCTCAAGGTTGACTCAGCCTTCCATCCTTCCGAGGTGGGTAAAATGAGGACCCAGATTGTTGGGGGCAATATGCTGAACTCTGTAAACCGCTTAGAGAGGGCTGTAAAGCACTATGAAGCGGTATATAAGTCTAAGTGCTATTGCTATTGCCCTTCCTTCCTTCCTTCCTTCCTTCCTTCCTTCCTTCCTTCCTTCCTTCCTTCTTTCCTTCCTTCCTTCCTTCCTTCCTTCCTTCCTTCCTTCCTTCCTTCCTTCCTTCCTTCCTTTCCTCCCTTCCTTCCTTTCCTCCCTTCCCTTCCCTATCCATTCATCCCAGCTCAAGGTTGACTCAGCCTTCCATCCTTCTGAGGTGGGTAAAATGAGGACCCAGATTGTTGGGGGCAATATGCTGAACTCTGTAAACCGCTTAGAGAGGGCTGTAAAGCACTATGAAGCGGTATATAAGTCTAAGTGCTATTGCTATTGCCCTTCCTTCCTTCCTTCCTTCCTTCCTTCCTTCCTTCCTTCCTTCCTTCCTTCCTTCCTTCCTTTCCTCCCTTCCCTTCCCTATCCATTCATCCCAGCTCAAGGTTGACTCAGCCTTCCATCCTTCCGAGGTGGGTAAAATGAGGACCCAGATTGTTGGGGGCAATATGCTGAACTCTGTAAACCGCTTAGAGAGGGCTGTAAAGCACTATGAAGCGGTATATAAGTCTAAGTGCTATTGCTATTGCCCTTCCTTCCTTCCTTCCTTCCTTCCTTCCTTCCTTCCTTCCTTCCTTCCTTCCTTCCTTCCTTCCTTCCTTCCTTCCTTCCTTCCTTCCTTCCTTCCTTCCTTCCTTTCCTCCCTTCCCTTCCCTATCCATTCATCCCAGCTCAAGGTTGACTCAGCCTTCCATCCTTCCGAGGTGGGTAAAATGAGAACCCAGATTGTTGGGGGCAATATGCTGAACTCTGTAAACCGCTTAGAGAGGGCTGTAAAGCACTATGAAGCGGTATATAAGTCTAAAGTGCTATTGCTATTTTCCTTCCTTCCTTCCTTCCTTCCTTCCTTCCTTCCTTCCTTCCTTCCTTCCTTCCTTCCTTCCTTTCCTCCCTTCCCTTCCCTATCCATTCATCCCAGCTCAAGGTTGACTCAGCCTTCCATCCTTCCGAGGTGGGTAAAATGAGGACCCAGATTGTTGGGGGCAATATGCTGAACTCTGTAAACCGCTTAGAGGGGGCTGTAAAGCACTATGAAGCGGTATATAAGTCTAAGTGCTATTGCTATATTGCTATTGCTATATTTGCATTCACATTTCCAGAATGGCTTTTATTAGTCTTAATGAGACAACGACACTCGAAGGAACCAACACACTGCAGATAGACCAAAGCCCTGAAGCCTAGAAAAATCCTTTGGCTCAGAGCTCAGAAAGAAACCAGGGACATGTGAGTTGGTGTCAAAGGACAATGGATGCCACGTGTAATCGAGGTGACTTCTTTATCAGGGTAAACTGAGCAGGAACAACGGAGCATGGAAAACCAACTTGTAACCAGTAGTAACTACAAACAAAGATGCAAACAGCCAGGTGGGAAAAAAAATCTATCTGAGAATGTTGTCATGGTGAAGCACCTTGGGACTATTAATATTTTATGGATTTATTTGTTTGTTTGTACCCCGCCCAGTTATTTTTACAAATAACTCAAGGTGGCGAACATATCCAACACAAATTCTTCCTCCGATTTTCTCCACAACATCAACTCTGTGAGGTGAGTTGGGCTGAGAGAAAGGGACTGGTTCAAAGTCAGCCAGCTGGCTTTCATGCTAAGGCGGAACTAGAACTCACAGTCTCCTGGTGATTGGAATAAAGACACCCAGCCAGCTTTTATGCCTGAGTGTCACGATGTGGATAATTGCCAGTTGTGCATCTCTACCATTTCTAGCTTTATTGTATTTCCTAATCAAGCAGACATGTGATATGTTTTACTATGCATGCGTGCATTCCAGGAGTTTTGCCTCCTCCTACTTTTTCTTCTCCTTCGAAGCCTCGCCCGAGGCAGACGTGAATTCTTAGCTGAGAAAATGTAGCTTATTAAAGGTTTATATTTTTTGTTACTTTTGTACTGAAATAAATATTTTGTTAATTAGAATTGAATCTCGGTTTTATTTTCCAAGTACGAATGACTTCAGGGAAGCAAGATCCTATATCACCTCTTGATAGGGAAATTCCTATCTGACACTGAGGCAGGACTAGAACTCATGGTCTCCTGCTTTCTAGCTTGGCGCCTTAACCACTAGACCAAACTGGTTCTCTGCAAATATGCAGAACATTTGTTCATTATTATTAGTTAGTCAACGCCAACATTGATATTTGCTGCTTTTTAGCTATAGTTGTCTGGCGCATGCAATTAAAGAACTAAAAGAACTAAAAGTAGCTATGAAAAGAATAAAGAATAAATTCAAACCATCGGTTATAATTAGCAACCCAAGGTCTGGCCTGGTTGCACCTAGTTAACTTCGTCTGATGTAGACAAGCCAACCAAGATCAGTCCTAATTAATATGTGGCTGGGAGTTCACTAAAACAATCCCAAGGCCGGGGTTGTGTTAGGGGGATTCACTAGAAAATTGACACAACATTCTGGAAGAAGGCAATTAAAGCTGCCAAGCAAAAACTACACAGATGTGTCCCATGGCATCACCAAGAGTTGAACTTCACATGAAAGAGACCTAAAGCAACTTCACAGGAGTGTTGCTTTTTTTTAGCAACACTCAAAGTGATTAAAACATCACTGTTGATTAATAGATCTCATGCAAAACGATTAGAGGGCTGGAAGGTAAAGCATATGAAGAACGGTTGCAGGAACTGGGCATGGCTAGTCTAGTGAAGAGAAGGACCAGGGGAGACATGATAGCAGTCTTCCAATATTTGAGGGGCTGCCACAGAGAGGAGGGGGTCAAGCTATTTTCCAAAGCACCTGAAGGCCAGACAAGGAATAATGGATGGAAACTGAACAAGGAGAGATTCAACCTAGAAAAAAGAGGAAATTTTCTGACAGTGAGAGCAATTAACCAATAGAACAGAAGTTGCCTTCAGAAGTCGTGGGAGCTTCATCGCTGGAGGCTTTTAAGAAGAGACTGGACAGCCAAATGGTACAGGGTCTCCTGCTCAATCAGGGGGTTGGACTAGAAGACCTCCAAGGCCCCTTCCAACTCTATTATTCTATGTTCTATATTGGATCAGCTATGAAGGTTGAAATTAAAATGAAAAAATGGTCAAGAATAACAGTGCTTTCGCTGGATGCTGAATGGTACCAGATGAGATTATGTGGGCTGGACATGTTATATTTGAGAGCTATCATTGAAAAAGTCCATCTCAGAGTAATCCCATGATATCACATGGAATACCTGATATTAAGATATTAGGAGCTGAAGTGGTGCAGTGGTTAAATGCAGCCATTGCAGGCTGACTGCTAGTTCAACAGTTCAGCTGTTCAAATCTCACTAGGCTCAAGGTTGACTCAGCCTTCCATCCTTCCGAGGTCGGTAAAATGAGGACCCAGATTGTTGGGGGAAATATGCTGAACTCTGTAAACCGCTTAGAGAGGGCTGTAAAGCACTATGAAGCGGTATATAAGAAAAGTGCTATTGCTATTGCTATTAAGATAACTTATCTAGATCTTCTCTTCTCTTCTCTTCTCTTCTCTTCTCTTCTCTTCTCTTCTCTTCTCTTCTCTTCTCTTCTCTTCTCTTCTCTTCTCTTCTCTTCTCTTCTCTTCTCTTCTCTTCTCTTCTCTTCTCTTCCCTTCCCTTCCCTTCCCTTCCCTTCCCTTCCCTTCCCTTCCCTTCCCTTCCCTCCTCTCCTCTCCTCTCCTCTCCTCTCCTCTCCTCTCCTCTCCTTTCTTCTCCACAAACCCCCTCCCCTCCTCTCCTCTCCTCTTCTCCTCTCCTCTCCACAAATCCCCTCCCCTCCCCTCCTCTCCTCTCCTCTCCTCTCCTCTCCTCTCCTCTCCTCTCCTCTTCTCCTCTCCACAAATCCCCTCCCCTCCCCTCCTCCTCTCCTCTCCTCTTCTCTCCTCTCCACAAATCCCCTCCCCTCCCCTCCCCTCCTCTCCTCTCCTCTCCTCTTCTCTTCTCTTCTCTTCCCCTCCCCTCCCCTCCCTTCCCTTCCCTTCCCTTCCCTTCCCTTCCCTTCCCTTCCCTTCCCTTCCCTTCCCTTCTCTTCTCTTCTCTTCTCTTCTCTTCCGCCTGTCCTTCTGTTCTCATTCAGATGAAGCCAAAGCACTAAAGATAAGAAAGCCATCTGAACTGCAGGCTTGTTGATACAACTGAAAAAAACAACACCACCACACACCAAAGCTTCTTCTGCTGATAGATTTTGCAGGAATCCAAAGGGGGTAAACAGTATAAATGCATAGCTTGAAGTCCCTGGCACAGCCTTTGCTTTAATTAGCAATTTAGCTGTCACTAAATGAAAATACATTTCACTTCTTATTAAAAAGGAGCCCATGATTCATACATTTTTAAATTAAAAGTGAAAGATGAAATGAATGCCAGAACAGTCAAAATGGTAATTAAAGTAGCATTCACTTCAAAACACAAAGCGCCACAGCTTGGAAGGCGGGATGGAAGCAGGAAAAAAAAAAGAAGGAAGATGGTCGCCTTGAGAATGTGCCAGAGATGGAATTCGTTGCAATTGATTTAGGGAGCCTGCTTGTTCCTCCAGCAAAATGAGAGTGAAAGAGGATGAATGGAGGGAAAGGATGATTGGCAACTTCCAGAGATCTAATGTGGAACAACCCTTACCTAATCTGTCATAGAGAGGAAGGGTCAACTTATTCTCCAAAAAAGAAGTAATGGGTGGAAGCTTGGGTGGAAGCTTATCAAAGAGAGAGCCAACCTAGATTTAAGAGAAATTTCCTGTCAGTAAGAACAATTAGTCAGTTAATCAATCAATTAACAATCGGTTTGTCTTCAGAAGTTGTGGGTGCTCCATCTCTGGAACTTTTCAAGAAGAGACTGGACAGCCATTGGTCCAGAATGGTATAGAGTCTCTTGTTTGAGCAGGGGATTGGACTAGAAGGCAAGTTGTTCCACTGATTAATTAATTAATTAATTAATGCTGTTGTGAAGTTTCCGAAAGATGCCTTAATTAATTCACGAGCCACGAGCCAAACTTCAAAAGAAATATAGCCATTTATTAGGAGCGACATTTCGACAATACTCCGATGCAGTCAGAACTGAGCTCACATAGGTTACGTGACCTCATGACCCTGTTTCCCCCCTCCTCACTGGACATATCATAAATCACATTCTCCAATGAACCACGTTGGCGGGCTGTGAAGCCCACACCCCTCCTGCTGACTCCGGTAACCTAGGACACAATCAGTAAAAGAAACATTTCTGGAATGCAGTTTCAGTTAATGCAATCAGCCACTCCGTCAGCTCTCCCCCACCTCCTGCTTATGGCAACTTGAAAGCTTTGCAAGTTGACAGCTGTCCTCTCCCACTGATAATGTGCCATCAGGTGGTTTTGACCATTACTTGACCACATAGGTAGGACAGAATAATACGCTTTGTCTCCGTTTCAGAAGATCGGAATTCTGACTCCTTGCAAGCAGAGATGAAGATGCTGACTTGACAAAACAAGGCCCTTCTTCCTGGAAGTCGTCATGGAAACCCACCTTAGTTTCAGTTGACGGTTGCTGCAGAATTCATACCTGGATGATTTTTCTGAACTGAAGGTAGTTGTGATGTGTCCCCTTTACAAGCATGGTGTGATCAAGGTGGGGTTTGCTTAGACAGGTGACACCTTGAGAAGCTGTCCTTGAGAATAAGGAATAAGAAATGCGTTATCATTTCCCCCCGCCCTACACTGTAAATTGAAGGCCATCTTTAGGGGATTCTTTTAATGGAGCCTCCAAGAGTAAGCATTAGCACAGGGGTATGTCTGGTGACAGCCGAAATGCAATTAAGCAAATGAGACATGCTCCCCGATGAGTTCTAAAAGGATTTTTGACCTATATTCTGTTTTAATTTGTTCTCGTGCTCTTGTTCGCACCAACTTCCAGATGTACGAGGAATTAACATTTTCCAATTGTTCCTCAATTATGCAGTTTTTAAAAAAAGGCTCCCAGCATTCCAGTCCAGGAACAATTAATTGCCAACCTGGTGCCCAGATCATGGTGTTCGGCACCGCAAACCACATCAGTTTATATTATGGAGCATTTGTTTATAAATAAATCAATATTTATACATAAATAAATATTATGGAGACTCTCCAAGGGAAAGGGGCCCAGCTAATTTTAGGCAAGAAGCTACTTTAGAGGGGTATCTATGTGGATCTAGATCAGTGTTTCCCAACCTTGGCAACTTGAAGATGTCTGGACTTCAACTCCCAGAATTCCCCAGCCAGCATTCGCTGGCTGGGGAATTCTGGGAGTTGAAGTCCAGACATCTTCAAGTTGCCAAGGTTGGGAAACACTGATCTAGATGGACATCAACAGATCAACCTGATAGATGTGACTGGCTGATTGAAGCCCCACTCAGTTTTAGGTAAAGGTAAAGGTTCCCCTCGCACATACGTAATAGTGGTTCCCGACTCTAGGGGGCGGTGCTCCTCTCTGTTTCAAAGCCGAAGAGCCAGCGCTGTCCAAAGATGTCTCCGTGGTCATGTGGCCGGCACGACAAAATGCCAAAAGCGCATGGAAAGCTGTTACCTTCCCACCAAAGTGGTCCCTATTTTTCTACTTGCATTTTTTATGTGCTTTCGAACTGCTAGGTTGGCAGAAGCTGGGACAAGTAACGGGAGCTCACTCCGTTACGTGGCGCTAGGGATTCGAACTGCCAAACTGCCGACCTTTCAATCAACAAGCTCAGCGTCCTAGCCACTGAGCCACCACGTCCCTTCACTCTGTTTTACATGTGTACAATACAAATAGCCCTCCTCTTACGACCAATAATGGAACTTGCCTCATAAATCGTGTTGATCATAAAGCGAGTCAACCATATGACCAACCTGATTTTGCAACTGTGGTCATATCACTGCAGGGGGGAGGGGGGCTGGCCGTTGGGACTTGAGAATCTTGTTGTAAGTCCATTGTTTTACTTCAAGTGTTTGCTAAGTGATCGGTCATAAGTCGATGGTTACCTGTGCACATGAAATAGAGATGGGGCTTTGATATCCTGGTTGCACCTGCCATTTTGAGGTTGCTCATGCACACACGGATTCACCAGCTGTCCTATACAAAGTCAGACCATTGATTCCTCTGGCCCAATAATGCCAACATTGACCAGCAGCCTTCAGTACTTCAGGTAGCTCTCAGTTGTCAAGATAAAGACTGCAAGGTTAATTTCCCCAGCAAAATAAGTGGCCGCGTGGTGGCTCAGCGGTTAAGACAGGGGGCTTGTCAGCTAGAAAGCCGGCAGCCCAGGTTCGAGACCCAAGCTCCATATGGCAGGGTGAGTTCCCATCCTTGTTATTTATTTATTTATTTATTTATTCATTCATTCATTCATTCATTCATTCATTCATTCATTCATTCATTCATTCATTTATTTATTTATTTATTTATTTATTTATTTATTAGTGAGACCTATATACCACTTCAAAGTGCAAGCACTCTCTAAGCGGTTTACACCAGTAAGCAATGTATATTTATATTGCCCCCAACAATCTGGGTCCTCATTTTACCTACCTCGGAAGGATGGAAGGCTGAGTCAACCTTGAGCCGGTGAGATTTGAACAGCTGAACTGCTGATCACAGTCAGCTAAAGTGGCCTGCAGTACTGCACTCTAACTGCTGTGCCACCTCGGCTCTTATTATTCCAGCTCTTGCTAACCTAGCAGTTCGAAAGCATGCAGATGCGAGTAGATAAATAGGATGGGAATGACAGAGGTGATAATTAATTTCACAAAGGAGAAGTTTGATCTTTTCCCGGACATCAGACATTAGAAAAGAAACCGCAGTTTAAAGTCTAAGTAAAAATATTTATTTCGGTACAAAAACAATAAATCCTCATTTGTTTACATCTCTAATATAAAAGTACGTCTTCTCTCAATGGAAGACAGAGGAAAAGGATAGAGCGGAGAAAGGAATGCATACATGCATACAAGAACATATCAATCACGTGCTCAGGAATAAACCATTATAATGAATAGGGATGCATCTCCCTGCATATACATGTAACAGGCAATAAATCACACCGTGACAGGGAAGGTCACAGCGCTTTGTGATGTCATGCTGGCCACATGACCACAGAAATGTCTTCGGACAGCGCTGGCTGATTGGCCTTGAAAGGGAGATGAGCACTCCCTCCTAAAATCAGCAACAACTAGTGGAGTAAAATCCGCAGGGGGACCCCTAAGCAAAATAATAAGCCGGAGCTAGTAGAGATTCTCAAAGGTTAAGTTCTGTGTTTAAGAGTGGCTCCCTTGGAGCTTAATCACGCCTTCTACCTTAGCCCCTCTCCTCCAGCACAGCTTTAAGCCAGTGGTGGGTTCCTACTGGTGCGGTCCACTCTGTAGCACCGGTAGCGGCCCGCTGGTGATGTCACAGTACCGGTGCGGTCAGTTGCCGGTGCCTGGGCGCCGCCATTTTTTTTAAAAAAAGTTTTAAATTTTTTTTAAAAAAATTCTTCTGCGCATGCCCAGAAGCCGAGCTTCCGGCACTGTGCATGCGCTGCCTTCCTACCCCACAGTGAGTCCAAGCAGGGAAGGATGGCTGAGGGAGCGTGAAAGATGCTGAAAGAACGGGCGGCAGGAGCTATCTCCATTCCCCTCCCTTCAGCAGTCCGAGAAGCCACGAACGCGCGGTGATGATCCTAGGCATTTTTGCATGTTCGAGCCTTCTCGAGCTGCTGAGGGGAGGGGGAATGGGCGGCAGGACCTATCTCAGTTCCCCTCCCTTCAGCAGTCTGAGAAGCCACACCCACCCAGTCACATGGCTGACAAGCCACACCCACAAAATAAGCCACGCCCACAGAGTGGTAGTAAAAGAAATAGGAACCCGCCCCTGCTTTAAGCCTACCTTCTTACGAACGCCACTGAACTTATTAACTCCCCAACTCTAACCAGCCTCCATCCTCATCAGCTGCTCGTGAAAAGGAAGTCCCACTGCTTAAGTTTTGAAAGTTTTTCCAAGGACGTTGACGCATAAATATTTTCTCCCTGAAGAACATTAAGGAAGCAAATCCCTGAACATCACTTTCGGTTCAGCGGGTGATTAAACCCCCCATGGCGGTGGCAGGTTTCCTCTAGAGCTTCAGCACATGGAGGAAGACAGGTTGCAATCTCCTCATCTCGATTGAGCTGTGTTTTGCTGCAAGATCATCTTTAATTGACTACAACAAGTTTCTCCCTAGTTGGCTGCACTTTGATTCACGTTTCAAAGGCTTCCCTGTCAGGTTCGACTCGGAAGGTACCCTTGAAGTTGGCTGTCAGTTTCAGAGAGATTCTCCTGCGGTGGTTCCTTTCTGTTTTTCCTCTCCTTCCCTCTTAAACAAAATTATTTATCTATACGCTTTGTCTGCGTTTCACCTTTCTTGGGAGAGAAAACTGAGATAGAAGAGATGCTGATTGCTTAATGGGGAAGATCCCCCAGAAATAGGCTGTGTTTATTTTTTTATTATACTTTTGTTATCTTTGGAAAAAAAATCAAAGGTGTCGCAGACGAGCATGAAAGCAGTTAAAGAATTTCTCTCTTTCTTCTTCTTTTTCTTTTGGCTAGAGAGTGAAGGCTCAGAGAACAGTTTCTTACATAGGAAGATAGGAACGTATCGCGTGCAAGGAAGCCCATTGGGAGGTTTTGTTCAATAGGGGTTGCTCCTATTGTTATTGTTGATGTTGGACATCTACATGACCTTTGGGTCAACAGTCCAAGGTAAGGCAGATCAGGAGTCGGACAAAGCAAAGATTTCAAAAATTCTATGTTGGCTGGAAAGCCCGCAGTCCAGGTTCAAGACGACCATGGAAATGTCAACATTGGCTCAATAGCTTTGAATTGAGACTGAGGGCTGCCCCCTATCGTCAGCAATAGCAGACTAAAATCTGCAGAGACTCCTTTTATGGAACTATAGTTGTTGAAATTTATTTATTTATTTATTTATTTATTTATTTATTTATTTATTTATTTATTTATTATTATTTATTATTTATTTATTTATTTATTTATTTATTCATTCATTCATTCATTCATTCATTCATTCATTCATTCATTCATTCACTCTCTCTCTCTCTCTCTCTCTCTCTCTCTCTCTCTCTCTCTCTCTCTCTCTCTCTCTCTCTCTCTCTATCTCTCTCTCTCTATCTATTTATTTATTAGTGAGATTTATATACCGCCTCATAGTGCAAGCACTCTCTAAGCAGTTTACACCAGTAAGCAATGTATATTTATATTGCCCCCAACAATCTGGGTCCTCATTTTACCTACCTCGGAAGGATGGAAGGCTGAGTCAACCTTGAGCCGGTGAGATTTGAACAGCTGAACTGCTGATCACAGTCAGCTAAAGTGGCCTGCAGTACTGCCTCTAACCGCTGCGCCACCTCGGCTCTTTCTAAAATGAACAAAATGAACGACAAGTGGCTAGATTCACATAACAGCTGAACTATAAACCATAGTTTAGGAATGACAGTGGTTAGATTAGCTAAAACAACCCATTTTTGGTTTAATTTGATTGGAAAATGAGATTAAACCCACTGTCTTGCAGGATCTTGGGAGCTGTTTCCATTTTTCTAGTCTGCACTGGGATAGATAACAGTGTCATTGCTAAAATTAGTTTGTTTATAATTTTATTTATAGCTTGCATGTGTAAATTATAGCCTCTCTTAGTCTTTGCATTCAAATTAAATATTTGTCTATTATATGAAGAAAAACATTTGTTACTAGATGGGACATGTGTTCGCTTCATTGAAATAAGTGTGGTTTGGTGGCCAGAATTTTTACTGAATTAAAAACCTCCAAGATCAACACCAAATAAATAACTTGCTCCAGGTTTTCAGTACTTTTAATCAAACTGTCTCATAAATCTTGCCAGAAAGATAAACGACTCACCTAGATAAATAAATAAAAAGTTGTTAAACATAATAATGAATTGCCAGGATTAAAATTTTCATTATCATGCCAGCCCATGTTGTCTCTTAATGCAAGTACATGATCCTGAATATTATTAGCGTTTCAACAAATTTTGAATGTGACAAGCGCAAGATTTAAGGAAGCACATAAATGAGCTTAAAGAGCTAATTAGGTTCTGTTGGTCAGTTCTGCATCTGATAGGTTAGCAGTAACGTGGCTGAACAGGTATTCATTTTACATTAAATCTTTGGCTTTTAGCCTCACTTTTACTGTGCCTTGAATTCAGAGGATCAAGTTAAAATCCTAAGCATCCAAACTTGGCAACTTTTTAGACTTATGGACCTCAACTCCCATGCTGGCTGGGGGATTCTGGGAGTTGAGGTCCACAACTCTTAAAGTTGCGAAGTATGGACATCCTTGCCCTAGGAAGATTTATTTTTATTTGTAACAACTACGGCAAGAAAAGTCATACAATGGGGCAAAACTCACTTAACAACTGTCTCGCTCCCCAGCAAAAATGTTGGGTTCAATTTGTGGTCATAAGTTGAGGACTGCCTGTATTAATAAGGAAAGAGGGATAAGTAGAATCCTATGGGAGGGAAATGCAGTAATAATACTGGTCCATTTTGACCTCTTTGGATCCAATCCTCAGAATGTTATTTTGTCTGATTTACATGTTAGGATTAGCAATGTACCTCCCGAGATCCGTACTACCCCCACCTTACTGGCCTTCCGGAAAGCGGTTAAGACCTGGCTTTTCCGGCAGGCCTGGGGCCAATGACCCTAAGATGTGGTCTTGCTAGATCGGCCTATGTATGCATGTATGAGTGAAAGTTCTTTTTTTAAATATTGATAGTATTTTAACATGTTTTAAAATTGCTTTTATTGATTATATGTTTCTATACCTACTGTTAGCCGCCCAGAGTCCCCCGGGAGTTGGGTGGCATAGAATTTTAATAAATAAAATAAAATAAATAAATAAACGTGGTAGAAATAGTTCATAGAATCCCCATACCATCAATAGGAAGATGCCACGTTGGTTATGAAAATTTGGCTTTATGGATCAACTATCCCTTCTATTCTATCAGAGTTTGTTGCAGAAAAATCAATTTCCAGAAGCACATACAGATAACTGATTCAGCTGGATTCATTAACTTCTTTATAAACACAATAATAATATATATACAATACCACACGTAGATTATTTCTTCAAGTAAACACAAGCAGGAGAGTTAGTTTCATTTCAGCAGAGCAGACAAGCACAGAGGGAGCTGAGAGTACAGAGTGGACTGAAGCCATCCCTAGCCTTAAGCTTAAGTTTCCAGTTTCGATTCTCTGCACAGACTCAGAAGTGTTTAGCTCCCATTGGCTGACTTAGTTGCTATGCCTATTCATTGGCTGACCTTGTTAACATGGCTCTCCCAGTTCATGAATATCTTAACATATTGTTTTATGGAGATTTGTTTCGTGCTAAGCCTATGGACCGCACTAAGAAAAATGGCCCCTTCCAATCCCTTTCCTGTGAAAACAACAGGGCCAAAACGAAGGTTTTGAAGCTGTCAGCCAGGAAAAAAGAAAGACATGGGTCTTGGGTTATCACAAGCTCCAGAGGCAATTCTGGTGCATGTCGTCATTCATCTTGAGATATCCATTTGTCTAAAAGCAATTAACACTTAATTGCTGCATAACCTGAATAATTTAGGAAGCCAAATGAGTAGAGCAGGCAAACAAGTACGTGTTCATTAATTTCTTTGTTATCACCATCTGTTTAATTAAAAAACTACTTTTCCTGAATGAGAGTTTACTATCTAAATGTTTTCTTAATTGAAAATATCTGCCGCAACACAGGTCAACATCTAGCATAATATATTTGAGCTTGTACATAAAGCAGGCAAACTAAATAAATTCTGAATTTCCTGACAGCAAACGTTGCCAAACAATATTCTGTGGAACTTGCTAACCCACCGAATTGAATGTGTTTCAATTAGGGTTAGGATGTTTGGACAATCAGCAGGTGAACATCATCTATCAAATACACTTTGATGATCTAAGGCAGGGGTCCTCAAACTTTTTAAACAGGGGGCCAATTCACAGTCCCTCAGACTGTTCGGGGGGCAGACCGGCTGGGGGGGGCGTTGCTAGGTGGTCATGTGACTGGGTGGGTGTGGCCAATTTAGCAGTCCATTAAACAATACACACAAATTAAACTTTAATCTCTTATGCTCCTGGAGGTGGAAAGCAGGTTAGTGAAGGGATGTGGCTGCCTTGGGGTGGTGGTGAGGGACTTCTGTTTTGTGTGTGTGTGTGTGTGTGTGTGTGTGTGTGTGTCTCGCCCTCCGTCCCTCGCAGATGGTCACAATGCAAAAAAAAAATTCCCCCCCAAAAAAGCTGAAAACAAGATGGCAACACATGCGCAGTGCTGGAAACTCGGCTTCTGCACATGCACAGAAGAAACTCCCCCAACCCCACCCCCAAAAGATGGCGGTGCCCATGGACCAGCACCGACCGAACTGGTTCCGTGACATCATAGTAACATCACCACCGGTTTGCTAACGGTTCAGGTGAACCGGTCCGAACCGGTAGGAACCCACCTCTGCATCCCTGCCCTAGTCCTTCTTTTCACCAAACCAGACAAGTGCAATTCCTGCAACCGTTCTCCTTCTATCTGTAGTCTGCTATTATGACTGTGTGCTGCATGACACATCAGCTGATGCCATATGGCAACACTGTCTGAGACAGAATCTTTTCTCTAGCAGCACCCTAGTGCTGTTACAAGGTTGAATATGAATTAATTCTTTCTTCTTACCTTTGGAAGATTAATAAAGACAGCACTATCCCATCAGATTTTAAATGGTTAATGCTATTTCATGATTTTACTGGCACTCCTCCCCCCTTTTTTAACCTTCTCTCTCTCTCTCTCTCTCTCTCTCTCTCTCTCTCTCTCTCTCTCTCTCTCTCTCTCTCTCTCTCTCTCTCTCTCTCTCTCTGTGTGTGTGTGTGTGTGTGTGTGTACAAGCTGATATAGGAGGAGAGCCTGTGACTTAGAGGTTAAAGCTACTGCCTTATAGGCAGGCTGCCCAGGTTCAAACCCAAGTAAGAGTATGGCTAGCTGATGAGAGCTAAATAGCTTGAAATAGATCTATACTAGTCTCCCTTCATTTTCATTATCAGCAAAAAAAAAATCTCTCTCTCTCTCTCTGTGTGTGTATCTATAGCTATAGCTATATATCTATATATCTATATATCTATATATCTATATATCTATATATCTATATATCTATATATCTATATATCTATATCTATATCTATATCCATCTATCTATCTATCTATCTATCTATCTATCTATCTATCTATCTATCTATCTATCTATCTATCTATCTATCTATCTATCTATCTATCTATCTATCTATCTATCTATAGATATATATATAGATATACATAGATATAGATATAGATATATTGATGCATTCATTAAATTATCAATTACTTGTTTTAAACATGCACCAGCTTATGTGCTTATGGAACAGAGTGTGTAGACTTAGATCTCAAAATCAGCAAGGATTAACATTGTTGGTTTGTGCATGTACCAACGTGGTCCGAAGTATCACTGCTGGAAAGCAACCAGAATGTTGATAGCTTCAAATTCTGTACTTTTTCCATAAAATTAATTACTAAATGAAAATTTGGCTTGCGTGTCAGAAAGAGCTGGGAGACTTAATTGAAAGCAAGCCTCTTCTTTCACTCTTGCACCTTCTCTGCTCCCATCCGTGGGAATTCCTTTGAATGAAGGCTGCAATATTTTCCCAAGTGAAACAGGGGTTGCAAGGTGTTCAGCAGACAAGGGACTTAAAATAGCCCAATCACGGTTATTTCACTAGGTGGCAACATTGCATTACGTAAATAACCCCAGGTTCCTTTTCTTAGAAGTGAAAGCAACTTTTTCTCCTTGGAAACCAGCTACAACACAAAGTTAACACAGGTAAATGCAAAGCAGTGGAGTGAAAAGGACCTGCGATTATAATTTCGGTTGTAGGTAGGCAATAACCCGAAACAATCAACAATGATCCCATTCTTAAAGTGGCAGAAGAGCACAGCGAACACTTCTACAAATCTGAGGTCCATTGCAGGAGAATTGTGTTGTACAGGTGGATGTGAAGAAAAAAAACCAGCTACAATAATCACTGTGGACAGCTGTAAATTTCTGCAAGGTGACATGTTTCCCTGTTAGAAAAAGGACATGGTGTGATAGCTTCTACAGTAGGTGGTTCTTGTTTGTTGGTGAGCAGGGAGCATTTTGAGTAGAAATCCTGGATTAATGATTGAGTGAAAGTGCCTAATTTTGAAAAGGGGGCAGAAAGACCACTGGGGTCAAACATTTTGGCCAATATCTCTCTTTTCTCAAGGGAAGGCAGGTAGCTTGGCAAGATTCTTGTAATATAGGTGATCAACAATAAAATATCAACTTGGGCCTATTCAAAAGCGGTTGTGGTTGCTTGCACCTGACAGTCAATCTTTCTTTCTCTTTCTTTCTTTCTTTCTTTCTTTCTTTCTTTCTTTCTTTCTTTCTTTCTTTCTTTCTTTCTTTCTTTCTTTCTTTCTTTCTTTCTTTCTTTCTTTCTTTCTTTCTTTCTTTCTTTCTTTCTTTCTTTCTTTCTTTCTTTCTTTCTTTCTTTCTTTCTTTCTTTCCTTCCTCCCTCCCTCCCTCTCTCTCTCTCTCTCTTTCCTTCTTTTCTTCCTTCCTTCTTTCTTTCTTTGTTGAGCACCACTGCCGCCACCGCCATTCTGGAGCTTTCTTTTCGCCGCCGCTGCCACCACTGCTCTGGAACTCTCCTTCTGCCATCACCGCTGCTCTGGAGCTCTCCTCCCGCTGCTGCTGCCACTGCCACTGCCACTCTGGAGCTCTCCTTCTGCCGCCACCGCCGCTCTGGAGCTCTCCTGCTGCCGCTGCTGCTACTCTGGAGCTCTCCTTCTGCCACCATCATCACTGCTGCCACTCTGGAGCTCACCTTCAGGATGGATCAGTAAGTTCTTGCTTTGCTTCCCAGATAGGGCTCCGTCATGGAAGGCTGTGTGCCCAGACCAGGCACTTTCTCTCGGTCTACCGCCTCGCATGGGGAAGTGGGAGGAGGAAGTGTCTGGTGAGGAAGGCTGCCTGCAGTTCTTTCAGCCAAAGCCAGGATGTCTGCAAACTTGCGCATGTATGAGGTCTTCTGCCTTGAGCAGAAGGTTGATCTATAAGAACTCCAAGGTACCTTCTGATTCTCAAGTCTCCAAAACAAGGGAATTTGCTTAAAGTGTGTGTGTGTGTGTGTGTGTGTGTGTGTTTGTGTGTGTGTGTGTGTGTGTGTGTGTGTGAGAGAGAGAGAGAGAGAGAGAGAGAGAGAGAGAGAGAGAGAGAGAAGATGAGAGAGAGAGAGAGAGAGAGAGAGAGAGAGAGAGAGAGAGAGAGAGAGAGAGAGAGAGAGAGAGAGAGAGAGAGAGAGAGAGAGAGAGAGAAGGGCAATCATCTTGGGATTAAATTCCAAATGAAATTGGGTCTTCAGGGTAAGGAGAGATGAAGAACTTTCAACTGCAGGTTTCTAAAAATCTTATTAAAATGAATGTTTAGAGGCAGCTCGTTAACTCATTAGTCCAGAGGGAGCAAAAGAGATAGGGCTCCAATGAGGGTCTTAGCTATTTAGCTCAGGAATAATGGAATAACAGAGTCGAAAGGGACTTTGGAGGTCTTCTAGTCCAACCCCCTGCTCAGGCAGGAAAACTGAGGATGCCAAAATCTGAGTGGAGGGACTGGAAAAGGTGTCAGAATAACAGTATAACACTCAGAAGGGACTTTGGGGGGGGGACCCTATACCATTTCGGAGAAATGGCTGTACAGTCTTTTCTTAAAAACTTCCAGCGATCGAGCACCCAGAATGTCTGGAGGCAAGTAGTTCCATTGGTTAATTGTTCTCACTGTCAGGAAGTTTCTCCTTAGTTTTAGGTTGCTTCTCTCTTTGTTCAGTTTCTATCTATTGCTTCTTGTTTAGCCTTCTGCTTCTTTGGAAAATACATTGCCCCCCTTCTTTCTGGCAGCCCCTTAAAAACCTGTTGCCTATCACACTCTTGGGCAAAGCATGTGAGCCATTTCCTCCTTTCAGTGGTCCATGAAAATACATCTATAGTTTGTAGATGAAGATAATAAAGTTGAAAAAAGGTGAACAACATTTTTACAGAACTATAGATATGTTGAGGCCAGGCATGACAAGGAGTGGCTGGGAGGGGAGGGGCCGGGTGAGGCACCCTCGCCGTGAGTGATGTCGAGTTGGCCACAGCCACCCAGCCACACGCCCACCCAGTCATGCCCACCCAGTCACATGACCACCAAGTCATGCCACCAAGCCATGCCCATAGAACTGGTAGTAAAAATATTTGAATCCCACCACTGAATAGAATATAAATATAAATATAAATATAAATATAAATATAAATATAAATATAAATATAAATATAAATATAAATATAAATATAAATATAAATATAAATATAAATATAAATATAAATATTATAAATATTATAAATATTATAAATATTATAAATATTATAAATATAAATATAAATATAAATAATATAAATATAAATATAAAATATCTTTGAATAGAATAGAATATAGAAGAATAGAATAGAATAGAATAGAATAGAATAGAATAGAATAGAATAGAATAGAATAGGAATAGGAATAGGAATAGGAATAGGAATAGGAATAGGAATAGGGTAGGGTAGAGTAGAGTAGAGTAGAGTAGAGAGTAGAGTAGAGTAGAGTAGAGTAGAGTAGAGTAGAGTAGAGTAGAATAGAATAGAATAGAATAGAATAGAATAGAATAGAATAGAATAGAATAGAATAGAATAGAATAGAATAGAATAGAATAGAATAGAATAGAAGGCTGTAAAGCACTGTGAAGCGGTATAAGTCTAAGTGCTATTGCTGTATCTCATTTGCTAGAAGGGGATACCACAAACACAGAGAACTAACAATAACCAGCTGTGAAATCCGATTTAGCATGTCAGTGACGATATGGACAGAGCTTGGCAGAAGCGTTTATGCAAATTTGTGTGTACAATAATGAAAGGAAGTGATTTCTTGCTTTGCCCCCCTTTGGTTTTCAAGGCAGCTGATGAGGTTCTACAGCAGTGATAAAAAACCATCGCTGCACCTACAGGAGCTTTTAGCGATTACGGGAAAATGTCCTCCTGTGTATCCAACATCTGTGAATCCCACAAAAGGAACAGATAGACCTCACAGTGTGTGTCCTACTCTGTAGAAAGCGTAATGTATCTACCTCTGCCATTTTGGAGGTTTGGCTATTTGTTGAGGGGACGGGAAACAGCTGGGAATAAATATATCCGAGGTGATGCAATGCTAATGGGCAACAATTAGATTTTAGGAGGTTTCTCTTGTTCAAACGCTGATTTAAGAACCACTTCTAAGTCAGCCAGCTCTGGAAGAAAGAAGAGGAGGCAAGTAGCCTGTTAATCTTTATTACACAGATTTATTTAAAGGAAATTAATGGCTGATTTGGGCCATCCGGTTCAGGGCTGAGTATGCAATCCTATGGATGATGTTCCTCTGGGAAGAATCTCATTATGAATATCTAAGGCAACAAGACAGGAGGAGAGGTTTATTTTCTGTTGTCACAGAACGCAGGAAATGGAATGATGTGCTTACGTTAAAGGAAGGCAGATGCAGGGTGAATATTAGGCAAAACGTCCTGGTGTCAAAAGCTATTCAACGGCTGAATTAGTTTACAAGGGATATAGTGAACATAGCAAATTGGATGTCTACGGAGATTCTCAGTCATCCAGGTCATGGCTGTCCCAAAGGTGCTTTTTTTTCAAGAGGCAACTGGACTTTCTGGTTTTTCTTTAAAGAGGGGTTAAAGAGACCATCTCAGAATTGAGATGTTCAATGTCAGAATTGAACAGCCCTCTCTCAACAGAGGGGAGTGGGATACGACACAACTCCAGAAGTTGTGAATGCTCCAATACTGTAAGAAGATATTGGATAACCATTTGTCTGAAGTGGTGTAGGGTTTCCTGCCTAAGCAGAGGGTTGGACTAGAAGACCTCCAAGGTCCCTTCCAACTTTGTTATTCTATTCTATTCTATTCTATTCTATTCTATTCTATTCTATTCTATTCTATTCTATTCTATTCTATTCTATTCTACTCTACTCTACTCTACTCTACTCTACTCTACTCTACTCTACTCTACTCTACTCTACTCTACTCTATACTACAATCTACAACACAGTCCCTTCAACAGTTCCAAGAAGGCTCCACACCCATTTGCACCACTCAGGTGACCCTGATGACACAGATAAACCCACCAGGTGACCTTAACGTCCTGCTAAAAGAATGCAAAAAAGACCAGCTGTCTTCAAGACCATCCAGTAAGAGCTGAAGAAGCTTTTTGGATGAGAAGCGAAACGTCTTCAAAGAAAAACTAGAAAGCCCAGTTTGCCTCTTGAAAAAAAAAAGCACCTTTGGGATAGCAAATTGGAATTTATCAGTCACTAAGAACAACTGACGCTGCTTGTCAATAGCTTCAAGCTCCCAAAAGCTTACTCAGAAGCATTCAACCGATCTTCCAGACTTTTGGAAGGATGTCCTCTGGACAGTTGAATCAAAAGTGGACCTTTGTAGGCTACCTTGGCGTTGCTATGTCTGGTAGAAATCAACGCTGAATTTTGCAATAAAAGCTTTATCCCAACAAGGGAGATGATCATTTTGAGATGCTTTGTTGTCTCAGGATCTGGTTGACTTGCCATCATCAAAGGAAGGCAAATGATGTCTTCTAGCAGAGAACTCTACAGTGAGGACGTTGGTCCATCAACTGAAGCTGAAACACAAGTTAATCATGCAGGAAGACCAAGAGACACAAATTCTATTGGAACAGTCAAGCCAAACGTCATAGAAATGTTACAGCAGGACCCATTAAGACTGAAAAGATCCTAATGTTGCTAGGGTGAAGCATCCCTTTCGCCATACAAGAATGAGCCAAAATACCTATTCAGTGATGTAAGACTGATCACCAATTCCAGGAAACATTTAGTTGCACTTACTGCAGCTTAAACATAATGCTTTTTTATGGAATCTAAAGGAGCAATTACTTTAATTAGTTTTTTCACATTGTCACATGTTGGGTGACTTTGTTTAGGGAATAAATGAAACAAGCAGCAAACATGGCCGGGAGGTTATTCGTTCACTGTTTCTCACAGACTCGGTACCATCCACATAAACTCTGACAAACGGGGAAAAAATACTGAAAAACCAAAGAAGAGCAAATGGTTTTTCAGCAAGCAACTTCCGTTCTTGTGTTAGCTCTGGAAATGCAAAATAGGACAAATCCCCCATTAAAAGATTCCCTCTATAGATATATATTGTCAAACATGTATAGGATAGTAGTAGTTTGTATAAACATAAGTAAAAAGTAACGATAAAAGAGGACAATAGGACAGTAGGACAGGGACGGTAGGCACAGTGGTGCACTTATGCATGCCCCTTACAGACCTCTTAGAAATGGGGAGAGGTCGACTGTAGATTGGTTTGTTTGTTTGTTATACTTTTGCTTCAATTCTCAGCAGCTTACATAGAACATGAAAGAAAAGAAAACATCCAAGGTCTGAAAAAATAGCAATAGCACTTAGACTTATATACCGCTTCACAGTGCTTTTACAGCCATCTCTAAGCGGTTTACAGAGCATATTGCCCCCAACAATTTTGGGTCCTCAGTTTACCCACCTCGGAAGGATGGAAGGCTGAGTCAACCTGGAGCCTGGTGAGATTCGATCTGCCAAATTGCAGGCAGCAGGCAGTCAGCAGAAGTAGCTGCAGTACTGCACTCTAACCACTGCGCCACCACGGCTCTATCCTGAGAGGAGCCCTCCAGAACCACCAAAGTCAACAAGAAGTAGCACAAATAGCCACAAAATGAAGGAAAAGAAATAAAAAAATGATGTCACGTAAAAGCTTAAGAGATACGCATTCCAAAATATTTGAAGGATTGACTCGGATCTTGGTCAGAAGGCTGAACCCAAGGGTTGGCACTGCCAAAGAAAATTGCCTCCCTTTAAGTCCTCCCCCCTAAACCCCTTGGAATTGTGGGACTATCAGCTGTTTTTCCCTGGTGGTTTTACAGTACTGTGTTAGGTTAGACCAGTACTGGTTGGAGTAGGTTGAAGTCCCAGAAGATCAAAAAGCAAGGGTTCTCCACCAACAGGTCACAGATCAACTCCAGGTAGGGTCCAGGAGAGATCCTATCTCCAGCAGAATTGTTGATACTCAAGCAGGATCCCAAGCCTTGCTCTACAACACAGTTTAACTCACTCTAGCATCCCTACAACAAAGTCCATAATCACAGATAAAGTATCTCTTGTAGAAGAGAATATTTGTAGCTCAGGGTGGAACTGTGAGGTCCTGTGTTTCTCTGGGCTTGGTTGTTTTCTTGCAGTTGTTTCATTACTGAAGGGATATTTTGGGATTCTCTCTTTATGTAAAAGGGCAAGCCACCATTCCTGTCTAGCACTGATGATGTTACCTAGTTGGGTGTTGAAAAGTCTGTAAGAAAACAAAGCTCAGAGTCCACCAAGGACTCGAAAGTATCTCTCATGATAGAACCAGGCACCCTCTCCAACTTTGTGATGCTGAAGTATCCAATATATGGCTAGCAAATTTCTAATATGGCTACATTGTTTTGGTGATACTTGAACACTTTAAACTTATGGATTGGACAGCACCTTAAGAACTTTGAAAGCTATCAAATAAGCTGCTTTATTTATTTATTTTTATTTATTTGGGGTTCTTAAAGGGATGCTTCTTGAATGCAGCATCATTAGTGGGTCCCAAAAGTTTCTTTTTTGTCTGCAGAATTTCATCCTCCAAATTCCAAAATTGCATTTGATAGGACCAAGTTTTCCGACAACCCAGGCCTTTGAATTAACCGCCTCCTTCTCGTAAGGAAGCTGAAATTAGCCATCTAAAAAAAGAAACCTCTTTCTTTAGGGAAAGTTTAAACGAAGGGGAGTTTAAAAGGCGACACTCACATCTAAAGGCTTGGGCAAGCAAACCCCTGTGAATTCCGAGGCTGAATGGCTGCTTCGTTAATATTGGCCGAGGGAGAAGCAGTTTGAGAATGTGATAGGAGGAACTAATGGTTATTTGATGTTGGCTGCTTACGTCCACACTTGGAAACAATGCAATTCTCCCAGGAAACCCCATTTTCACTGTATTATCTCTCTCTGTTGTGCCTTGAATCCTTGACTCTTCTGGAGATGGTGCTAATGAAGTTGCCAATTATATCGGCACTTAGGGTATGGGCCACTGAAACCTTTAAACAGAGCTGGCAGACATCCGATTGCATAAGGGAAAGAAGACACCAGACTCCTTAGGAATGGGTTACAAGCATATAAGCAAAGAATGGAAAAACAAAAACAAAAAAACCCAGCCAGTTCTCCTTTTTTTAAAGAAATGTTACTTTGCTTTCTCCAAACTCTGCTGCATAATCACCAACTAATAATAATAATAATAATAATAATAATAATAATAATAATAATAATAATAATAATAATAATAATAATAATAATAATAATAATAATAATAATAATAATAATAATAATAATTTTATTTTACAGTCACAGTCCAAAATACAAGTGCAACAAGAAAACAATACAATCACAAACAATTAATACCAGAAGCCTTGGCTAAAGAGAATTGCAACGTCCTCCTCTAATAGTTACAGCATAATCACCAACTTTTCGGAATGATATCCTTGTCACCCTAAGAATGCATCTGGAGCTTGGATTGATTTTATGCAGGCTTAAGGTTCAGTCACAAGCCCCCTTTTTGAAAAGCCGTTCACAGTAAGAGTATAAAAGAGTATTAGAAAGAGAAAGAAGGAGCTGTCCAGTGCTGAAACAACAGCTATTTACTGATAGAACAGAATAGTTGTAGTTCAAGGTTGAACTGTGGGATCCTTGGTGTTCTCTGAAACAATACCCCAATCGAAGAACTACCAACTTGGCTTAGGACCAGTTTACCTCCGAGACCGCCTTCTTCAACATACCTCCCTAAGACCGATTAGAGCCCACAGAGTTGGTCTGCTGGTGGTCCCGTCAGCCAAACAATGTCGGCTGGTGGGCCCACGAGCAAGGGCCTTCTCTGTGGCAGCACTGGCTCTCTGGAATACACTTCCCCCGGAGATCTGCATTATTCCCAACCAGCCTTCAGAAAAGCGCTAAAAACCTGGCTTTGTCGACAGGCCTGGGGCCAATGATTTTCATATAACATCGAGCATTCTTGGCCCCATGAATGAATTAATTGTATGGGACTTTTAAATTGTTGTTTTTTTTAACATTTTTAACGTTTTTAATAATTATTGTTTTAAAATGTTTTTTCTATATTTAATGTTTGCATGTAGATTTATTGTTGTGAGCCGCCCAGAGTCTCTGTGGAGTGGGCGGCATACAAGTGTGAATAATAATAATAATAATAATAATAATAATAATAATAATAATAATAATAATAATAATAATAATAATAATAATAATAATAATAATAATAATAATAATAATAATAATAATAATAATAATTATTATTATTATTATTATTATTATTATTATTATTATTATTATTATTATTATTATTATTATTATTATTATTATTATTATTATTATTATTATTTAGACAAACAATTTCATAATTAAAAATCCCACCAAGAACACTCCCACCAATGCTGACAGGGCAAGCCATTAGTATATAAAAACAGAGAAAACCCTACTCTCTTCTAGCACTGATGTACTTCTGTACAAACAGAGAGTTAACCCCATTCCCTTCTAGCACTGATGATGTTACCTAGTTGGGTCATGAAATGTCTGCAGGAAAACCACTAAGCTCACAGAGCACCAAGGACTTCATAGCAAATAAAATAATGATATAATGTCTTCCCTACCAAAAATGGCAGGGCAAGTTACTGTATATAAACAGGGAGTTAACCCTACACCCTTCTAGCAATGATGATGTTTCCTAGCTTGGTAACGAAACATTTGCAAGAAAACAACCAAGCTCAGGGAGTACCAAGGATACCACATAACAGCTGGTGTTTCCAAGCGATAAGAGACTTGGAACTTGTCCCTGTTTTGCCTCTTTCGAATTCAAACTTCCTCCATGTAACAACAACACCCAGATAAGCCACAATAAGCAAACAATCATCCCTCGATTTCATGCCCCTTATCTTTCCGCTCAAGGGTATGGAAGTACTCTACCATGAAAGATAACTCCTGATATATACTTTTGGTTCCCCTTTTATGCCGCCGCCACATTTCTTTATTGACACAAATTGTTGGAAGAGCATCCGTTCGCTCCAGGGTGCCCACTTTTCCTAATAATGGGACATCTTTACTATCTCCTTATATGACCCTCTTGACACTATTTTACTCTGGCCTTGCCTGGGCCTGCATTACAATAGCTCAAGTCAATTATAGTGACATATAGCATCCATCCTGGCTTATCTGATTACCTCTGACCTTTTAACAGCTGCAGAGAGACAAAAAAACCCCAACAACCCTGAGAAAAGCATGCCTACATAGATGACACAAAGCTGGAATTTCATATCTGGGCCAGAGTCAAAAGCTCTTTGAATATCAGCAGGTTTCTGGTGATGCCACAAGCATATAATTTTGAGGATGCTTTGGCTCTTAGAGAAGACAATCATCTATTACCATTGGTCAATGACTGGAGACATGAATTTGATTAATCTTATATCAATATGATCAATTTGATTAATCTTATATAAATAGGAATTGGCTATGTATAGTCTAGTGAAAAGAAGGACTAGGACCGAGCTTAGGATCTTTGTCCCCCCATAATCCTTGAAGCCTTTTATCTGACATTTTCCAAAGAAAATGTAGTTGTTCTGGTAAGATTCTTGTAAACATTGGTGACTAGCAATAAATCCTCCATTTGTGGCTCTTTGTGTATGATTCTGATTGCTTTTGCCTGTTATTAATCTAGCTCGATTGACTGCATACTCTTGGAGAATCTCTTGGGTACTAATCCACTCTATAAAGCCTTAGTAAGACCACACCTAGAATACTGCATCGAGTTTTGGTCACCACACTATAAAAAAGATGTTGAGACTCTAGAAAGAGTGCAGAGAAGAGCAACCAAGATGATGAGGGGACTGGAGGCTAAAACATACAATGAACGGTTGCAGGAACTGGGCATGGCTAAGTCTAGTAAAGAGAAGGACCAGGGGAGACAAGATAGCAGTCTTCCAATATCTGAGAGGCTGCCACAGAGTGGAAGGGGTCAAGCTATTCTCCAAAGTACCTGAAGCCAGAACAAGAAGCAATGGATGGAAATTAATCAAGGAGAGAAGCAACCTAGAACTAAGGAGAAATTTCCTAACAGTTAGAACAATTGATCAATGGAACGACTTGCCTCCAGAAGTTGTGAATGCTCCAACACTGGAAATTTTAAAGAAGAGATTGGACAACCATTTGTTTGAAATGGTGTAGGGTCTGCTTGGGCGGGGGATTGGACTAGATGACCTACGAGGTCCCTTCCAACTCTGTTAATCTGTATCAGTCAGATAAGGCATCAGGCATCCTGGGGAAGGTCTGGCCAGTGCCACTTTCTGCAGTGGCAGGACTCTAAGCTTGTATCCCTCTTAACACATCCCTCCAATCAAGCTTCATTCTATTGCCATACATTTTTGCTGCTGTTTTCACCATTTCCCTGTGATTGTTAATGATGGTTGTTGTCTGGCTGTTCTCACTGATGGTGTCCTTTTTGTGCCTTTCAGGAAAAGGGAGGGGGGAAATAAACGTAATTGTTGGGAGGGTAGTTTTTTAGGCAGTTTGGTTGTAAGTTACAGCAAGTGAACTTTCTCTTATGCTCAATTACAATTTAATTGCTCACTGACAGTGTTCCTATTCCTCAGGCTGCAAGTTTCTTTTCTAAACGAAGGAAATGGTGCCGGTGTTTATGAGAACTTACCAAGGCAACCTCCAATTTGACAAAATTGCTTGCCCTGCTATTTTGAAGAGCTTCATGTGGAATTAATGTGCTTCACATCGGATAGCTAATTTGATGTATTTAGAACTATGTTTATCTATTTATTACCCTTCCATCTAGCTCTTCTGGCAAAGCACTTTGACCCTCTTGTCTGAGATTTTCAACAGACTCCCGTGTAGGCAATAAGTGGGAGATAAAAAAATAATAATTCATCATAGACGCTTTTAAAATCAGCATTTCACAATTCACAGCAACGGCAAGTGGCAACTCTAAACAGAGTTCGTGTATGTGTGTGTGTGCCCGCACACAGATTTATACACTCAAGTTAACATAAGAGGTTATGTAAAAACCAGTGACTTTGTATTCTGCAAACTTCAATTCAAGTTAATGTGAAATGAAAGAACTTACGCTATTGAAGATAAAATAAATTTCTAATGGAAAGGTGTATAGAGACAAGGACGGTTCGGATGCGTTTTCCCAAGGGAAAGCATAAAGATATTTGTGTACAAAATTGGAAATATGAGGCAAACTGTACAGGAGTTGCTGACTTTTCAGAGCTTTGTAAACTCTTCTCAGTAATTTAGTAAAACAGAACATTATGAATATTGATCTGAGATGCTAGGGAATGGAATATGACCAGTTTAAAGACTGCCCTAAATCCTCATTAGCTCCACATAGCTCTCCTCCATCAGCACCACTGGATAATTTCCGTTTTTTCTCCCTCGTATACAGAGTAATTACAGCTTAGGGATAGCCTAGAAGAATTTGTGGCAAGGCAATTCCCAATCTTTGAAGTGACTGTCTGAATGCATCAACCAAAGTCACCACGATCATCTAAACTAGGAGCGAACAACAGCCCAAGATCGTAATTTGGTGGACAAAGGACCGGATGAATCCCTATGAATCTCCAACCACTAAAGAAAGGTTAAGAATGACTCATATCATTTTACTTTGAAGGAACCCAACTTTGATGTCTATTTTTGACCTGGAAAACAGAGCATTGGTGAGATACATGTCTGAAATTTAGTAAGTCTTCAATAATCTGCAGGGAAATGGTTACCACAAGTCCTTTGTGCAAACTTTATGCATCTTAACACTGAGTTGAAGCAATCTTCAAGAAGAAGGAGCAATTTTGGGGGAGTACCAAAGCAGAGCCAACTTCCTGCATTAGAGTTTGTTGCTCAGCAACATGCCCAGGTGTGACCCCTAGGTGGCACTGGAGCCCTTCCTCAACCCTTTGCAAATTTTCAAACACCAGCTGCCTTTTTGCACTGGAACGTTTTTATTGCTGTTTTGCTTAATTAGAAAGAAATATCTTTGGAACAAACCTTTAAAGAGCGACAGGTATGTCTATGCCCATTTACCTTGTGCAGCTTTAAAAGGCTAATCAATATACACTCCACAGTATATCGTTTCGGTATGTCTAGACGCTTGATGGCTGACCATCCGAACATCAAGGGCACGGTTATTTACTCTTTCCAATGGATTTAGATGCTGCAAGAGGACACAGTGCAGTTCAATTACATCGCTAAATCTAACTACCTTAATTAAGCTGCACTGACTTTCATTATCCAGGTTCAGCAAGGTAACTGCCAGACTACTAGAGCCATCCTCTAAGGACTATTAATGTCTTCCTTAAGCTCTTCTTTAGAGGAAGCAGAGAAGTGATTATTCTTTGGATCACATAACTCACTTCTTGGACTACCTTGGGTTGAAGGCGGAAGCCCCTCAGTATCTTTGATACCTTCTGAAGGCCATCTCCATCTACCTTTCAACAAGCCTTCTAGGTCTGACTACCTACATAAACATCCACTGTCAGTCTCTAGGGATTGATGGCATGGGTTCCATACTCAAAACAGAGGTCCCTAGTTGCTGGATCCTAGAACGTTCCCAGTTTTCCCAGTTGCAATGTATGGCTGTGAAAGTTGGACCATAAGGAAGACTGATCGCCAAAGAATTGAGGCCTTTGAACTATGGTGCTGGAGAAGACTCCTGCGAGTCCCTTGGACTGCAAGGCGATCCAACCGGTCAGTCCTAGAGGAGATCAACCCTGACTGCTCTTTAGAAGGCCGGATCCTGAAGATGACACTCAAATACTTTGGCCACCAAATGAGAAGGAAGGACTCACTGGAGAAGAGCCTAATGCTGGGAACGATTGAGGGCAGAAGAAGAAGGGGACGACAGAGAATGAGGTGGCTGGATGGAGTCACTGAAACAGTCAGCTTGAGCTTAAATGGACTCCAGAGGATGGTAGAGGACAGGAAGGCCCGGAGGAGCATTGTCCATGGGGTCACGAATTGTGATGGCCCATTAAAACAAAACATAAGGAGGATTGTAAATATATTGGGGGAGGGGTAAAAGTTTGTAAAGCCGTTGAGGACAGAGTCTGATGCTAAATTCATGAAGTATTTCCTTAGCCCAAGCTTATTGTCCAGACTTGTTTTCAACCTTCAAATGAAGATTAATTTGCCTATCCGCTGATCGTGAATCAAGCTTTTTTTTTATAGATCAATTAACTAAATAGCTTTCGAAGTGATCCTGGTGCATTTATATGGATGAAAATCTTCATCGTTAATTGTCCTTAATATCGTTCCCTATTCATCCCTACTAAATGAAATTAATAAGCTACGTGCTCTTCCAAGTTTCACACCACCCAACCCTTCCAAGCACTTCTTTCTGCAGTTAAACAAAGAAAGGGGGAAAAAAGTTGAGACACCAACTTTACATCTTTTCCTTCCTTTTTCAGATTGTCATCGTAAATGAAACGAAACGTAAAATGAAAAGGACTTTATTTGAAACCCAGCAAACGTACAGCAATGAGCCGCCGTGGCGCAGTGGTTAGAGTGCAGTACTGCAGGCTACTTCTGCTGCCTGCCGGCTGCCTGCAATTTGGCAGATTGAATCTCACTGCCAGGAGTTCGATCCTGACCAGCTCAAGGTTGACTCATCCTTCCATCCTTCCGAGGTCAGTAAAATGAGGATCCAGATTGTCGGGGGCAATAGGCTGACTCTATAAACGGCTTAGAGAGGGCTGTAAAGCACTGTGAAGCAGCATATAAGTCTAAGTGCTATGGCTATTGCTATGGTACTGCATCCAGGATCACAATTCTCTGAGAATTGCGCAGGAAAGAGTGCAGAGAAGAGCAACAAAGAAGATTAGGGGATTGGAGGTTAAAACCTATGAAGAACGGTTGCAGGAATTGGGTGTGTCTAGTCTAGTGAAAAGAAGGACTAGGGGTGACATGATAGCAGTGTTCCAGTATTTGAGGGGCTGCCACAAAGAAGAGGGAGTCAAGTTATTCTCCAAAGCACCCGAGGGCAGGACAAGAAGCAATGGATGGAAACCAATCATGGAGAGAAGCAACCTAGAACTAAGAAGAAATTTCCTGACTGTGAGAACAATAAACCGGTAGAATGGCTTGCCTTCAGAAATTGTAGGTGCTCCATCACTGGAGTTTTTAAAGAGGAGACTGGACAGCCATTTGTCCGGAATGGTATAGGGTCTCCTATGTCCTAATGCCAACTGGAAAACTTCGGCTGCTTTCTGTAAACTTTTAAGATGGCTTTGAGGCAGAACTATCAAAGGAAGATTAAAAAAAAAAGAACAATGATTATCTTCCTTCCCTGAAGAATAGAGAGCCGGCAAGATATCAAACGGCTTATGTCCACACCTAGAATGCCTGAGCAATTGGCCAAGGGATGCTTATTGATTTGTTGGAGATGACATTTTTCAAGTTTCCTTTAGTGAACTGACTTTTTGAACCGGCAGATCCCAATCTTTGATATGACTGCAGTTTATTTAAGGCACCCTCAGGAACGTGTGAGAGGAGCTCCATTGGAATTAGTACATGGTTGAAATGTTTGACCCAAACTTCCTCCGCCCCACCCTGTCATTTCTGGAGCACAAACATGGGAAGAGGTTTGCAGTGGGAGAAATGGGTTATGGTTGTATAGTGTTGGGGATGGAGAGAGGGGGGAGAGGGAGAAAGGACAGAGGAAGAGAGAGGAGAGAGAGAGGAGAGGAAAGGAGAGGAGAGGAGGGAGGAAAGGAAAGGAAGGAAGGAAAGGAAGGAAGGAGAGAAAAGAAGAAAGAAGGAACAGAGGGAGGTTTAAGAAATGAAAAGGGAAGGAAGGGAGAATGGAGACAGAGGGAGGGAGGGAGGAGAGAGAGGAGAGGAGAGGAGAGATGGAGGGAGGAAGGAGGAAGGAAGGAAGGGAAGGAAGGAGAGAAAAGAAGAGAGAAAGAACAGAGGGAGGGATAAGAAATGAAAAGGGAAGGAAGGGAGAATGGAGACAGGGAGGAGAGAGAGGAGAGGGGAGGGGAGAGGAGAGGAGAGGGAGGAGGGAGGAGGGAGGGGGGAAGGAAGGAAGGAAGGAAAGGAAAGAGAGAAAAGGGGAGAGAAGGAACAGAGGGAGGGAGAAGAGAGGGGAAAGGAAGGGAGAAAGGAGACAGAGGGAGGGAAGAGAGAGAGAGAGAGAGAGAGAGAGAGAGAGAGAGAGAGAGAGAGAGAGAGAGAGAGAGAGAGAGAGAGAGAGAGAGAGAGAGAGAGAGAGAGAGCAATGGAAACTCTTAAAGTTTACACTTGATATCCTCCAGGCATATTATAAATGGGATTTCTAGTCCAATAGATTTGAAAGTTGGGCGAAAGCTGCTATAATCAGAAAGTTCCTGAGCATAAAATATCAGAGAAGCTCCCGAGACTTTATATTTTAATGTCTCATTATGACACCAAGGATGGGAACATTAGGTGGGCATATCTCTCTAACCCTCTGAATTAAACAGCTTCCTCAACCACATCAGCCATTATACCGAATTGGAAAACCTGCGGTTTTATAGTCAGTCACCCACTGTTTTTCCTGCTCTTGCAGGTTTCTTGCCTCTGACACTGATAAATACCATAGAATAAACTGTTTCTATATTTAAATCTATAAACACTACACAGCTAGCAATAACTGTTACAAGTATTGATTTTATCTTGCTTTTGTTCAGGAGTGCGATTCCTATTTCAGAGAGCAACTTTGCTCAAATATTAAATAAGAAGCTGAAGGGGAACGGAGGCAGGGAGGGAAGGAAAAGGAGGCAGCCGGCTGTTAAGACCCTGAACTTGAATAAATACATCCGTGAAAATTGTTCCAGAGGCCTTTTGAATAGAACAGGCCGGTCTGATCAATGCAAATAAACTGATTCATTTACTTATCAAATTTAGATGTCACTCATCTGGCCTAGAGGCAATTCCAGGAGGCTTACCACCAAGTAAAAGCAGAAAGAACATTAAAATGAAGAGGGGGTCAACCAGAGGTGGGTTTCAGCAGGTTCTGACCAGTTCTGGAGAACTGGTAGCAGAAATTTTGAGTAATTTGGAGAACCGGTAGCGGAAATTTTGAATAAACCTCTGGGATTTTTCACCCTTGTTTTTTCTCCATCATCTGAAGAGTCATGTCTTTGTGTAAAAGTTGCATGTTCTTATGCCTAAGGCGGGACTAGAACTCATAGTCTCTTGTTGATTGGCCCAAAGTCACCCAGCTGCTTTCATACCCAAGGCCAGACTAGAACTCATTGTCTCCTGGTGATTGGCCCAAAGACACCTAGCCAGCTTTCATGCCTAAGGCGGGACTAGAACTCATTGTCTCCTGGTGATTGGCCCAAAGCCACCTAGCCAGCTTTCATACCTAAGGCGGGACTAGAACTCATCGTCTCCTGGTGATTGGCCCAAAGCCACCTAGCCAGCTTTCATGCCTAAGGCGGGACTAGAACTCATCGTCTCTTGTTGATTGGCCCAAAGTCAGCCAGCTGCTTTCATACCCAAGGCGGGACTAGAACTCACCGTCTCCTGGTGATTGGCCAAAGCCACCTAGCCAGCTTTCATGCCTAAGGCGGGGCTAGAACTCGTTGCCTCCCAGCTGTAGCTTGGTGCCATAACCACTGGGCCAAATTCATATGTGATGTAAGAGAAATAAATATTACCTGAAGAGAACTCTATCTCTTCTATTAATTATGATAATATTACCAAGCTGGAAATATTTATTGTAAAGCATATTTACTACCCTAGAAGAAAATAGCCCAGATATGTGGGACTTGTTCTCTAAAGTGATAAAGCATGCTCTCCAGCTGCAGTTTTGCAATAGATCTCACATCAACAGAGCTCTGGTGAGGTCTTTTAAGCAACAACATAATATTCTGACACGGCTGACCTTATAAATAATATTGATGTGGGTGCAATCTTTGATATTATTGAAAGTCACGCTGCTGATGGGAAGCTAATAGAGGGGTCACACAGAAAATAAATGGGCAAATAACACTGCCTACTTTTAATTCCTCCCTAAATATTACACAGTGAACAAATGAAGGAATGTCAGTTTAATCGATCAATAACATTTTCATTCCTAAAATTGCAAGGGAAAAAAAATTGAACCACGCGGCTTTTCTGACCTGTCAGAATGATTCCGGCTTAACAGAATACAGTTTTAAATCATTAAAGCTGGCAAATACTTAGGCAAAGTGAGTGCCATTTGTTTGGTAAAGATATGGTAGAAAGATAGTTTGACAAGTTTTAAAGATTCTGTTATAATGCCGTACAACAACAACAAAAATACCTTCTATTCTTTTTTCTTTTAATTTTACTTATCTTAAAATGCTGACACCAATCTTGAAAGGAAAAACTTTATCAAGAGGTTTCACTGTATACTGGCCAATCAATTTCCCTTTGGTAAATTTTTCTTTCTCCTTCTCCTTCTCCTTCTTCTCCTTCTTATAAGAGCCGAGGTGGTGCAGTGGTTAAATGCAGCACTGCAGGCTACTGCTAGTTCAGCAGTTCAGCTGTTCAAATCTCACTGGCTCAAGGTTGACTCAGCCTTCCATCCTTCTGAGGTCGGTAAAATGAGGACCCAGATTGTTGGGGGCAATATGCTGAACTCTGTAAACCGCTCAGAGAGGGCTGTAAAGCACTATGAAGCGGTATATAAGTCTAAGTGCTATTGCTATTGCCCTTCCTTCCTTCCTTCCTTCCTTCTTCCTTCCTTCCTTCCTTCCTTCCTTCCTTCCTTCCTTCCTTCCTTCCTTCCTTCCTTCCTTCCTTCCTTCCTTCCTTCCTTCCTTCCTTCCTTCCTTCCTTCTTTCCTTCCTCCCATTGCCAGCAGTTCGATCCTGACTGGCTCAAGGTTGACTCAGCCTTCCATCCTTCCGAGGTCAGTAAAATGAGGACCCAGATTGTTGGGGGCAATATGCTGAACTCTGTAAACCGCTTAGAGAGGGCTGTAAAGCACTATGAAGCGGTATATAAGTCTAAGTGCTATTGCTATTGCTATTCTCCTCCTCCTCCTCCTCCTCCTCCTCCTCCTCCTCCTCCTCCTCCTCCTCCTCCTCCTCCTCCTCCTTCTCCTTCTCCTTCTCCTCCTCCCCCCCTCCTCCCCCCTCCTCCCCTTCCTTCCTTCCTTCCTTCCTTCCTTCCTTCCTTCCTTCCTTCCTTCCTTCCTTCCTTCCTTCCTTCCTTCCCTCCTATGTACTTTTCTTAAAGGCAAGAAATGGAGAGCCGAGGTGGTGCAGTGGTTAAAGTGCTGCACTGCAGTTCAGCAGTTCAGCTGTTCAAATCTCACCAGGCTCAAGGTTGACTCAGCCTTCCATCCTTCCGAGGTGGGTAAAATGAGGATCCAGATTGTTGGGGGCCAAATATGCTGAACTCTGTAAACCGCTTAGAGAGGGCTGTAAAGCACTATGAAGCGGTATACAAGTCTAAGTGCTATTGCTATTGCTATAGCATCCACTGGTGTGAGTGGCCACACCATTTTGATACTTGGTTTTGAACAAAGAAACAAAGATGACACAGCTGCAGAATCTTTTGATTCTCCTTTCATCCCCCGCAAAAATATGTGTAAATATTCCATGGTATTTAAAAATCATACTCTTGACTTGAATTCTTAATGCTGACTTTCCAAATTCACATATTTGGACCTTGTATAAATTCAATAATCAATAGCATCCTTTCTGGTGAAGAGTGCCAATCTGCCTTGAGGATGTACAAGTGAAATCTCTTCACCCATGAAATGAAAGCGCAGGCAGAAAACAAAACAAGTTATTTTTATCTTCCGTATTTCTTCCCCGCCATTCTTCTAGTGGTGCTAATTAGGTTAATAGTCCAATTGTCAGGTCCAACTAATGCAAAGCTAATGTGCTAATGGTAGGTGCAATGTGGAATACAAATTTCTTTCTAAAGCCTTTCCCACTTTTGTTTTGTGCTAGTCTGCTTACACGGAGAAATGTGTACAGATTGTTTTTCTCTTTGCAAGGAATCAGCAAGGCAGTTGTGAACTCGAGCACAAATTGTAGCAGGTTCTTTTTTGTTTTGTTTTCAGCGGTGTAATGGCTGCTAGTGTTATTTTTTATCATTGTTATTGTTGTTACGGTTTAATTGTTCTGACCCAGCTCCCCAAACATGGCAAATCCTCTGACGTGACCTCAAAAGATTCCTTTATTAAGAATGCTGGCAGTTCTGGCAAAAAGTTTCTCTCGTAGGCTAACAAGTCCATCCATCTGGAAGATGAATAGTTGTCTGCCACATCTATTCATCTCCGCCCACTGCCTTTTATCCCCAGAGCTAGGGTGGGGCTTCGCTAGCAGCAGTGGCTCTTCCGCCCAAGGACCGGCCCATAGATTTCCACTGCTCTTCTCTCCCTTCTGCATAGCCACGGGTCAGGCACTGGATCCAGCTGTTCCTCCTCTTCCTCATCAGCCATCTCCAGACCTGGGGTCTGTTGACTCTCCATCTGAGGGCTGATGGATGGCCCAGGCTCCACCTCTGTCTATCTCCCTCTCTGCCAGCTCCATTCCCTCTCCCCCCTCTCAGGTTGCCTTGATGCTGACCTTGACTCTCACACCTCCTCCTCGTCTGATTTGGCTGCTGGAGGGGCTGGTGGCTGACAGGCTACAATATTAATCGGTCAAATTCTCTTTTGCCAAAGGATAAGAAAGTTACCTTCCCACCAAAGGTGGTCCCTATTTTTCTACTTGCATTTTTACATGCTTTCGAACTGCTAGGTTGGCAGAAGCTGGGACAAGTAACCGGAGCTCACTCTGTTATGCGGTGCTAGGGATTCGAACCGCCAAACTGCCGACCTTTCTGATCGACAAGCTCAGCATTTTAGCCACTGAGCCACTGTGTTTTTTTTAATAAAAGGAAGTAATCCAGATCATGGTTGTCCCAAAGGTGCTTTTTCAAGAGGCAACTGGACTTTCTGGTGTTTCTTTGAAGACGTTTCACTTCTCATCCAAGAAGCTTTTTAGATGAGAAGCAAAACGTCTTCAAAGAAAAACCAGAAAGTCCAGTTGCCTCTTGAAAAAGCACCTTTGGGACAACCATGACCTGGATGATTGAGAATCTCCATAGATATAAAAGGAAGTGCTTCAACAATTGTCTTTGATAATTAACAGCAAGAAGAGGAATTAAGAACCCATCATGGAACCAGCATAACCATTCAGAGGGAATTACAATTATCAAAGGTGAACTAAAAAGAAAATGATGGTGTTAGGGCTCCAAATAGCATCCAAAATTAAATCAGAGTCCGAGTCAAAGTATTCCTCAAAGTCCCAATTTATTATTAGAGCCATGTTGGTACATCTGGGTGAAACCCGAATCTGAAGTCCTCTGCGTTTCACCACCCAGTTGAAAGTTCAAGCCCTTGCCCCCACACCCACAAATCTATCACGTTGTCCAATCTCCAAGTGCCATGCTGGCAGAGTCCGCCCATCTCCTTCTGTGCAGGTGCAGAGACAAAGGATGACCTTGGCTTTCTAGAAAGAATTTGTTATGGCTACATACTAACAACCTCATACAATCCCCCCTCCCATTTCCCCACAGTAGAAAATGAATAGTAGAATCGTATAAAGTGTGGCAGGCCAAAGATCCCAAATAAAATGGCTTCGGCCTGACAGGCGGGAGCTACCTAGGAAGGTAAATGAGACAAGTTCTCTACGGACACAAAGCATCTACCTATTTTTAATATGAGTAAGGTTGGACAGGGATGAGAAGGTTTTGGAATTTACACATGCATATTTACATCTCTAATTTATTAAGTTTGTTTCCAAATTGTTTCCAAAGACCCCCAGCCAGCATTTAATTTTCTTGCCATAAATGGAGGACAAATGCTACTTGTAAATGGGAATTTGCAAAAGACAAAGCAAGACAACACACAAGCCAACCAACCAACCAACCAACCCAACCCAACCCAACCCAACTGAACCCAACCCAACCCAACCCAACCCTGTTAATTGGAACAAATAGCTAATGGTATGACAGTACCTGCCAAGGTTTGGCAGTGACTGAATGTTGCATCATCATCATCATCATCATCATCATCATCATCATCATCATCATCATCTGTCACACAGTCAGCCAGATGTTCAGATTGGATTTGGATTTTTTGTTAGATTTGGCATGGTGCTAGAGGTATTGGTGCAGGATGTCAGCTGTTCTAAGCAAAGCTGCCTTTTGCAATTGACTGATGGTGATTTTGTCAATTCCATTGGCATTCAACTAGTGTTTCAGTTGTTTTGGGATTGCACCTATTATTATTGGTACTACTTTTGCTTTCTTTTGCCACAGTCATTCTATTTCTATAAATTATTATGTATTGCATTATTATTATGGTCCATCACATATTCAGCCAGATGTTTAAACTGAATTTGGCATTTTTGTCCACCTATCGAGTCCTTCCAAGAACTTAAGATAGATAGATGTTGTTGTGTGAGGGTTTAAAGGTATTGTCACAGGATGCAATCTGTTTATCATTATTGTTATAATAAAAAAAAATAACTCCAAAAATGATTCCCACTTAAATACAATTTCTTGTTCTTGTTCTCCAGACACACATTGCAGGAATGATGCAGTGTATGAAGAAAATTAGAAACCACTATTCTAAGCTATAGGGTTATAAGAATGGCTTTGTTAAATGATTAGCTTAGAGTTTTTTCCCCTTCTTTTAAAAAATATATCTGCACTTTAATGCCCTATAAGAGCAATTAGAATCAGTATTAACATTAGCCCTGGCACAAGAAATTTGAGAATTATTTCTCATTCACATTAATGAGCCTTATTACAGAAAACCCTAAGGTATTTTATATCTCACACCGAAGAATATAATTAGACATAAATTGATGGGCTTGCGCCCAATGCAAAATTAGGAGTTTATAGCAGATGATTCAGAATTCAGTGGATATTGTCCCAAGAAAAACGTCTCCAAAAGGTGTAACTAATACAGTGAAATAATCTGTAACCAATCAGCCTGACACACACTATTTTCTGATACACAGACCAATTTGGAAGGTCCCAGGTGCATTCCTTTCTCCGTTTTTTTTAACCTGACAGTATTAAACATGGAATGACCTTGGCAAAAACTTCATACCTCTAGTGAAGCCTGGAAGGCAAGAGATTAGCTGGTCAAGTTCAGATGTGTTGCTGATTCAGAAGAAAATCTGTCAAGTGGCATCTTATCTCGGATTAGGCAGTTGGTCAGTGGCCAGTTTGCCATGCAAATGGCGGGCTAACAAAAAAACAAAATGGCTGTCAATATTTGTAGCTCAGAGTTGAAATGTGGGGTCCTTGGTGGTCTCTGAGCTTGATTGTTTTCTTGCAGATGTTTCATTCTCTAACTCACAGGTGCTGCACTGATGATGTTACCTAGTTTGAGTAATTTATTTATTTATTTGTGAGATTTATATACCGCCTCACAGTGCAAGCACTCTCTAAGCGGTTTACACCAGTAAGCAATGTATATTTATATTGCCCCCAACAATCTGGGTCCTCATTTTACCTACCTTGGAAGGATGGAAGGCTGAGTCAACCTTGAGCCGGTGAGATTTGAACCGCTGACCTGCGGATCACAGTCAGCTAAAGTAATGAAACCAAGTTCAGAGAGCACCGAGGACTCCTCAAGGTGACTGTATTGGTACAACTCTGATGTGGTCCATGGACTGACAAATAGCTCTAACTCTCTAATATTCAGCTGTAAAATGATTCCTAAACTATACTGCTTAGAGCAGGGGTCAGCAACTTTTCGGACCTCAGGGACCACTAAATTCATAATTTTAAATCCCGTGGACCACTAATGTGATTTTTTTAAAAAAAAAGATAAATAGTATTTAGTGCAATATAAAAAAATGCAAATAATTTTTCTGCGGACCACCAAAATTTTCTCACGGACCACCGGTTGGTGACCACTGGCTTAGAGGAGAGCAAGGAAGGTCTATAGGACCTCTTTAATTCTGGAACCCAACAGAAATGTTAAATATCAAAAAAAGTAAAACAGAATATTAAAAAAAACCCCAAACTTTCAATCGGCTATGCCTGATTTATTTACCAAGATTATGTAGATGAAAAAGGAACTGCAGTGAATAAGGCAGGTTAAATGAGAGTGAAATGAACACATATTTATGGTTTATTGTTAATAATTTCAGAAAGAGCTTTTTCAGATTCTAAATACTTTTTTTTTCCAGGAGAAAAGCAGATAGCTCCACATACTGATACAGCTTAGGCTGCAATGAAAAGGCCTTTCCTGAATAATTTACTTTTTAATACTCAGTATTAGATTCAGCTCATGAATTCTGTGTCTCAAATCTGATTGCCAGATCACATGCAACTCTGATATTTAATCTTCCTTGAAGCTTAATTATTACAAAATTATCTTGGTGAAGTTTTGGATTTTAATCAGTGCCCAAAGTGAAAAGAAAAAGGAAGTGACATTTGTGGGTGTATTGACAGCATGGTATAGTCTTTAAGTTTTCTACAAATGGGATTAATAAAGAAACAGCACTCATTACTTTTAAGATGAGCAGCCGTATAAATGTGATAAATAAATAAAATAATAAATTCTACATTGGCTCCATCTAGCCATCTAACCAAGCGGAAGAAGGCTAAGCCACATGAAGTAGCTAAGCAATGTCAATTCTAATTATTTATTCTTTGAAGGAGAATCCACCAGATACAAAATGAACTAGTAAGAGACTCTATAGTATAAACTATGACTCTGTGGTTTCTTCCCCAAACCCCAAAAAATTTAACCTTAGACTGTCTACAGTCAACCTCACCCCATTCCTAAGAGGTCTGTAAGGGGTGTGCATAAGCGCACCATCGTGCCCACCGTCCCTGTCCTTCTGTCCTATTGTCCAGATTTACTTTGCTTTTGGTAGGTACTTTGCTTTTGTTTATGTTTATACCATACCTGTTATCTTGTACACGTTTTGACAAATAAAATAAAGAAATAAATAAAAAGAAAGAAAGAAATAAAATGTCTGATCTCAAACTATACTAATATATCTGTGGTGCTTCTGTGATGGAAGGATTTTCTGGTAACACCACCATTGCCCTGGGGATGCCCAGTTGGGGGCTCCTTTTGTATCCCTGTTAAGTTGCCCACAGAAGTGGTACCCATTTATCTACTTACAGTTGCCCGCTTTAGAACCGCTGGGCCGGCAGGAGCTGGAGCCTGTGACGGGAGCTCACCTTGCCCCATGGCAGCAACAGGTCTCAAACTATCAATAAGCATAAATTATAAATAAGTATACTGACACAATATTAATAAGGAGAAGATAGGAAAATGATTGTTGTCTTCACCCTTATGCAGATGTGCAATAAAATAATAATCAGAACAATTCTCCATCTAACTTATAAAGTTTAACTCTCTCCAAGTTCAACTTCTCCAAACATTAATCATCCAAGTCTTTAGGTAAAATGTCCATTATTTGTAGATGTTTTTTTCTATGCTTCACTCTTTTCCTTTAGGGGCAGAATATATGAGGTTGAAGTTTGGTTTCTAAATCCAAACGTTTTCAAGAGAAACTCCAACTCTTAAGTTTATAATTTGTCACAAAAACAAAACAACCCTTCCCCATCCCTTGCTAGTAATTCAGATATCAGATATCTGTCAATTTTTTTTTATTATTATCTCTCGCTTCCTCACTTTGCAACATGTCGGGTTTATAATTTTGCACAGCAAGCCACAGTGGGAACGGCAGCTGAGAACGGATAGAAGAGCTCAAATTAACTAAGAAGGGTGTCGGGGAACATGTGGAGATACCGAGATAACTGGAGTGACAAGGCCTGTCTATCAGCCGAAGGTGGAAATATCATATGGAGATTTTTTCCCCTGGGATTTGCTTAAAATGGTTAGACTCCCCATCTTTTCCCAGTATGTAACTGTCTATCTTCTTTACACTTGCAAAAATTAAAATGACTGTTCTCGGTAAACACACCTGCAGGAAGCTACTGCTTTGCGTCCTCAAATAAAGTCCTGTAAACCTTAAAGGATATTGCATATTACAGTTTGGCTCTAAATCAGATTCCCCCATTTGATGTTTCTGGACTGTAATGTATAAAGTTCTTAATACATGATAGGATTTCCTCTGGCTTAGTGGAAATGAAGAAGGATGAAATCCTGTGCCGACATTTTGATGCAAAAACTCAATAGATGCCTTCTTGGAGAGTCACTCTATGTTCTGCAAACATAACATGGTGTTTTTAATAATGTTTTAATAATGTTTTAAATTTTTAAATTGTTATCACTGTTTTTTACTGTACGTTTCTTATCCATGTTGTACGCCGCCCTGAGTCCTACGGGATTGGGCGGTCTATAAGAGCATTTATAAATAAATAAATAAATAAATAAATAAATAACCAATGTGTTCTGACCCAGCTCCCCAAACACGACAAACCCTCTGAAGTTAACTCAAAGATTCCTGTATTAGAAGTGCCAGCAGCCCTGGCAAAAAGTTTCCCTCAATACAGGCTAACAAGTCTGTCCGGCAGGGAGATGAATAGTTGTTGGCCACATCTATTCATCTCCGACCCCTGCCTTTTATCCCCAGAGCTAGGGTGGGGCTCCGTTAGCAGCGGTGGCTCTTCCGTCCCAAGGACCGGCCCACAGATTTCCACTGCTCTCCTCTCCTTCTTGCCTTCTGCATATCCGCGCGTCAAGCACTGGACCCAGCTGTTTCTCCTCTTCCTCATCAGCCACCTCCAGACCTGAGAGCTGTTGACTCTCCATCTGAGGGCTGATGGATGGCCTAGGCTCCGCCTCTGTCTCTCTCTCTGCCAGCTCCATTCCCTCTTCCCCCTCGGAGCTCTCAGGTTGCCTTGATGCTGACCCTGACTCTCACGCCTCCTCCTCCTCTGATTCGGCTCCTGAAGGGGCTGGTGGCCACAACACAATGTTTGCAGACATAAGTGTCATACCCCGGTGACCGTCCAGCTGAATTAAGTTATTGCTAAAATCTGAATGGGGTCCTTCACTACCCTAACCCTAGCCATCTACTCTTTCTTTGAGCAAAATGATGCCTCCCTTCCTTACATCAGTCTGCTCATCATTTGCATGACTCCGGCTTAGACCAACTTAGACTCATTTACCTGAGTTCAGCTTTCAGCAACTTAAGACCACCTCTTTGTCTGTCTGTCTGTCTGTCTGTCTGTCTGTCTGTCTGTCTGTCTGTCTGTCTGTCTGTCTGTATTTATTTATTTATTTATTTATTTATTTATTTATTTATTTATTTATTTATTTATTTATTTATTTATTTATTTAGTGCTCTTATATGCCGCCCTACTCCCTGGGGGCTCAGGGCGGCGTACAACATTTGAAGAACAGCTAAACAATATGATTTAATAATAATTAATAATAATTAAAATACATTTTCAAAGAAACATCCAAAAACATACATACGTGGGGGAGACCCAGATGCAATCGTCTCAAAACCCCACCTGCAGGAAGAGCCATGTCTTCACGGCTTTCCGGAAGGCCAGCAAGGTGGGGACAATTCGTATCTCTGGGGGGAGTTGGTTTCAGAGAGTAGGGGCCGCCACAGAGAAGGCCCTCCCCCTAGGCCCCGCCAGCCTATTTACTACTCAACTCTCTGGTATCCCAGTCCTGCTACTCCCTGACAGATCCTCTTCATCACTGCCTAATTCATCGCACTCGGTGACACTGACAACTCAAGAGGAATTGTGAACATACACAGCCAGAGAAGAATTTCCTTTCTGCCTGCTCAGTTTGTCCATCTAACTTAAGGTGAGCCTCTGGGCTTTTGGGGAAACCTTTTCACCACTTATTATGCAATTATTTGACCTGGAGTTATCAGGCATTAAGCTTCAGACATTTGAAATGCAAACAAAACATTCTAATGTTGAGCAGGTGTCCCCACCTGTCAAAGGATGGCTACCATGTCTATTTATTTATTAAATGTATATGCCACCTGTCTCAAAGTGGGTGGCTTGCAGTGGCATAAAAGTATAAATATAAAATAATTAAAATTAGCAACATTTAGGTAAAGGTGAAAAATGAAAATCATGGATAGTATGGGGGTGGGCTTTTGTCCAGAAGGGTAGAGGTGAATCTCACCTCCTATGGGAAGATGATCTAGAGCAGAGGTCAGCAACCTGCAGCTCTGGAGCCGCATGTGGCTCTTTCATCCCTCTGCTGCAGCTCCCTGTTGCCAGTCGCCGTGCTAGGAGAAGACTCCATGCTAGGAGGAAACTCTATGGTGGGGGAAGCGGACTTCCGGTCGGCAGAGGCAAAAGGACGCCATGCTAGGAGGAGACTCCATGCTAGGAGGAGACTCTATGGTGGGGGAAGCGGACTTCCGGTCGGCAGAGGAAAAAGGACGCCATGCTAGGAGGAGACTCTATGGTGGGGGAACCGGCCTTCTGGTCGGCTCCAGAATTGAACAAAGAGCCACAACTTTTGTGGTTCTTTAAGTGTTTAAGGTTGCCAACCCCTGATCTAGAGTATGGGGGCCACCACAGAGAAGGCTCTTCTTCTAATAACATAATAAGAATATAATAGAGTTGGAAGGGACCTTAGAGTTCTTCTAATCCTGTTCAAGCAGGAAACCCTAGTTGTCCAATCTCTTCTTAAAAACCTCCAATATTGGAGCATCCACAACTTCTGGAGGCAAATCATTCCACTGATTAATTGTACTCCTTAGTTCTAGGTTGCGTCTCTCCTTGATTAGTTTCCATCCATTGCTTCTTGTTCTGCCTTCAGATGCTTCTGATAATCGGTTGACCCCTCTTCTTTGTGACATCCCCTTAAATATTGGAACAGTACTATCTTGTCACCCATAGTCCTTCTTTTTTCATTAAAGGTCTAGACCCCACTAACCCAAATTCCTTGGCCAAAAGGGGTCTGCACTGGCTTTTTCTGCTGGAATTAGTGGGGTGGGCTAATCATAAACAGTTCTTCAGATAATCTGGTCCCTCATATTGAAATTATTAGCATAGATTGAACAGATTGAGCCACAGTGGTGCAGTGGTTAGAATACAGTACTGCAGACTTCTTCTGCTGATCACCTTCTGCCAGCACTTTTGCAGTTCGAATCTCACCAGGCTCAAGGTTGACTCAGCCTCCCATCCTTCCGAGGTGGGTAAAATGAGGAGCCAGATTGTTGGGGGAAATATGCTGACTCTGAAAACTACTTAGAGAGGGCTGTAAAGCACTGTTACCCAATATATGTCTAAGGCAGTGGTCAGTTGCTGCCGGTTCTGGCCGGTTCTTTAGAACCAGTAGCAGAAATGTGGCACCACTTGCAGAATGGCAATGATGACCAGTGGTCCACGCTCCCGGACCGGTCCTCCAGTCACCACAGATTCAAAAAAAACCTCTGCGCATGCGCAAAGTCATCTAATGTTATTGATTGGAGCCTATTCTCAACTGCTAAAAAAAATAGTATCTTCTTTTTTCATGTCTCTTGCTGGATTGCTCCCAGGCTAAATTTGAATTTCTTAACCTTCACTTAGAGGGCTACTCTCAGAGAGGCAAGCTTTGATTTGCTAGATGCCTCTTTTATTACAATACAATATATCACAATACATCACAATAGAATCCCTTATGCCACCTTGCTTGAAATTTTGGGCTTGGACAACCTTGAACTTTGCTGCCTACGGTCTGACCTAAGCATAGTACACAAAATAGTCTGCTACAACGTCCTACCTGTCAATGACTACTCCAGCTCCAACCACAATAATACACGGGCAAACAATAGATACAAGCTCAAGGTAAACCACTCCAAACTCGATTGCAGAAAATACAACTTCAGCAACAGAATGGTCAATGCCTGGAATGCTCTATCTGACTCTGTTGTTACTTCCTCAAACCAGTGGTGGGTTCCTACCAGTGCGGTCCACTCTATAGCACCGGTAGTGGCCCGCTGGTGACATCACAGTACCGGTGCGGTCGGTTGCCGGTGCCTGGGCGCTGCCATTTAAAAAAAATTTTCTTCTGCGCTTGCCGAGAAGCCGAGTATCCGGCACTGCTCATGCGCTGCCTTCCTACCCCACAGTGAGTCCAAGCAGGGGAGGATGGCTGAGGGAGTGCGTGAGACGCTGAAAGAACGGGCGGCAGGAGCTATAGCTCCATTCCCCTCCCTTCAGCAGTCCGAGAAGCCACGAACGTGCAGTGATGATCCTAGGCATTTTTGCACGTTTGAGGCTTCTCGAGCTGCTGAGGGGAGGGGGAATGGGCAGCAGGACCTATCTCAGTTCCCCTCCCTTCAACAGTCCAAGAAGCCACACCTACCTGGTCACATGGCTGGCAAGACACACCCACAAAATAAGCCACGTCCACGGAGTGGTAGTAAAAAAAATTAGGAACCCGCCCCTGCCTCAAACCCCCACAGCTTCAACCTTAAACTGTCTACCGTGGACCTCACACCATTCCTAAGAGGTCCATAAGGAGGCGTGCAGAAGCGCACCAGCATGCCTACTGTCCCTGTCCTACAGTCCCCATTTATTCATACTCATTTCCTGTGTTCATGTCCATGTTTATATCTACACCTGTTATCTCGTATATGTTTGACAAACTAAATAAAATAAAAATAAATAAATAAATAAATTCTGTATAACAAGAGCAGTGTGAGAATTACACTGGAATCTTGTACCGAAAAACATTGTGTGATGCTGAAAGACACAGTGCAACTCTATCTGAAATAAATAGACATTCCCGCTTTCTGCTTTACTCTAAGCGAGTTGTCTGATGAACAAGAATGATATATGTCTTGGAATCTTCCAAAGAGTAGAAACCAATTAATCATGTTGATGCCTTGAAGTTTCTCTAACCATGACGAATGACAGATTTGCTTGTGGAGTGTTGCTGAATAACACAATAAAATGTTTACCATTAATGAAGTTCTTAGCCACAGAATTGCTGACTTTCGTTATGTTCCTGACAGGCTCAGTTATCAAATTCTTGAATGTTGGCCCAATATATACAATTCATAAAAGGCATTTCAGGAATAACGCTGAATATTGTGTCTGATGGTATGAGTGGCTTGCTTTCATGTCTATAAATGGGTCACATGGAAAACAATGGTAATGAAATGTCAGCAAGCAAATAGCAATAGCCCTTAGACTTATATACTGCTTCATAGTACTTTTACAGCCCTCCCTAAGCGGTTTCACAGAGTCAACATATTGCCCCCGACAATCTGGATCCTCATTTTACCCACCTCGGAAGGATGGAAGGTGGAGTCAACCTTGAGCCAGTCAGTATCGAACTCCTGGTAGTGGGCAGAGTTAGCCTGCAATACTGCATTCTAACCACTCGGAAGGAAGGAAGGAAGGAAGGAAGGAAGGAAGGAAGGAAGGAAGGAAGGAAGTAAGGAAGGAAGGAAGGAAGGAAGGAAGGAAGGAAGGAAGGAAACTAGCTATAGCACTTAGACTTATATAGCGCTTCACAGTGCTTTCCCGCCCTCTCTAAGCAGTTTACAGAGTCAGCATCTTGCCCCCCAACAATCTGGGTCCTCACTTTACCCACCTCGGAAGGATGGAAGGCGGAGTCAACCTTGAGTCGGTGAGATTTGAACTGCCGAACTGCAGCTAGCAGTCAGCTGATGTAGCCTGCAGTACTGCACTCTAACCACTGCGCCACCTCGGCTCCACCAAGTTCAGAGAGACTCAATGGTTCCACAAGCTTTGTCTTTCTTTCAACCATTCCCAGCAATGTCTACTTCTCCAGAGAGCTAGGTCATTCAAAATAACAGAATTGGAAGGGACCTTGGAGGTCTTCTAGCCCAACCCCCTGCTCAAGCAGGAGACCCTACACCATTTCAGACAAATGGTTGTCCGGCCTCTTCTTAAAAACCTCCAGTGTTGGAGCACCCACAACTTCTGGAGGCAAGTCGTTCCACTGATGAATGCTTAATCGATTAATTCATGCTCTCCTTTGCCATGGACTATGTGCCATCAAGTGGTTTTGACCATTAGTGACCACATTGATAGGACAGAATAATGCGCTTTTTGGACTCAATTTCAGAAGATCAGAGGAATCTTCTGAAAAACCTCCAGTGATGGGGGCACCCACAACTTCTGGAGGCAACTTGTATTTTCAGAAGTCTTCTCCAACACCAGACTTTAAAAGCATCAATACTTTTCCCAACCCTGCAACTCTCATGAATGTAGGTTTACCCAGAGTTGGGGGAGGGGGAATCACATTTTTTCTTAAGTATTATTCTCATTGTTTTTCCATAAGCTGATTTCTCTCTGCCTTCCTTTCCCCCCTCCCCATGATCTGTCCTTAAATAATGCATGGAGATCATTGACTGGTGCAAAACATTCCTGAGTTTATATTTATTTCCAAGACACAGAAAAACCAGGTAAAAATAACAATGCTAAAATTACTGCTTCTAGAATGTTACTGCGGTAAGTAGCACTTTGGTAAGAATGTCAAAATTACTGTATTTATCTGAGAAGCCCCTCATTACAGTAATTTACAACAGTGTAATGATAAAGTTTCTTATTGCTTAGCATCAGAGCCGTAACAACTAAATTTATAGCTGTATATCAAATTACACTATTGTAAAGGTCATCCTGCAGTCTGTGTGGGTCTTGGAATAATACATTATGGTTTATATTTTGTACTTTGCTCAGAAATGGGGAAAAAAATACTTAACTCCTGTATTTTCCTGTAAAGAAACATTTCAATACATTGTAAACCAGCTGGGATTTATGTAATTATGACTGGTATGGGGGAAAAAGGCATAAAACATTTTTTGTTCTTGTAGCAACCTTAATACCACTTCCTTAGCTACTAACTTAAGAGGAAGATGCTAACTTTCTATCTGGATGGGATTTTTGTTTTTCCTGTATCCCCAAGAAAGAGTCAACTTTTTTGTTTGGCAAAACGTGTTGCGTTCTTTTCTTACAGAACTGATCTTAGAATGAGCAGAGGTGGGTTTCAGCAGGTTCTGACCAGTCCTGGAGCACCGGTAGTGGAAATTTTGAGTAGTTCAGAGAACTGGTAAATACCACCTCTGACTGGCCCCGCCCCCATCTGTTCTCTGCCTCCCAGCTGATCGGGAGGAAATGGGGATTTCACAGTATCCTTCCCCTGGAGTGGGGCGGGAATGGAGATTTTGCAGTATCCTTCCCCTGCCACGCCCACCAAGCCACACCCACGAAGCCACACCACACCACGCCCACCAAGCCACACCCACGAAGCCACACCACACCACGCCCACCAAGCCACACCCACAGAACCGGTAGTAAAAAAAATTTGAATCCAACCACTGATAATGAGTTATATTCTTCTATGCTGGGATTAGAAGATTGTCACATTTTCTAGAGCTTTTAATTAAAAGCAATAGTTCTTAGATGTTCTTTATTATCTGATGGCACAATTTTATCCTTTTGGATAAAAAATATTGTTTCCCTCTTCTTCATTTTGGATTGATTCCCCCTCCCCAAGTTTTCAAAAACTTTGTGGAAGTTTTATTTTTTTCTTCAATCATGTCTGGTTCTTGGAGACTCTAGTGCCCAAGACTGAGTCTAGTCTGCTGTTTTCCTAGCAAGGTTTTTCAGAAGTGGTTTGCCATTGCCTCCTTCCTAGGGCTGCGAGAAAGGGACTGGCCCAAGGACAGTCACCTGGATTTGTGCCAGGGGTGGGTTCCACTTACCTTCACCACCGGTAAGTTCCCCCTGTGCAATTTCACTTCTGTGCATGCTCAGTAGCAGGAATCAGCCAGAAACACAGCTGAGGAGCTGATCAGCTGTGCTTCGGGTGAAGAAATAAAGGTGAGTATTAACCTGCGGGTGGTCGGGCGGGCTCTTTTTCAAGCTGCGGAAGAGGAGAAGCCATCCAAACACTGAAAAATTTACCAAAAATTCCCCCCCAAAATGGCGGCACTGACCGAACCGGATCCGTGATGCCATCGTCGTGTCACCAGCGGGTCGCTAACAGTTTGGGTGATCTGGTCTGAACCGGGAGGAACCCATCCCTGATTTGTGCCCAAGGCTGGATTAAAATTCACAATAGCAATAGCACTTAGACTTATATACCGCTTCATAGTGCTTTACAGCCCTCTCTAAGCGGTTTACAGAGTTCAGCATATATTTCCCCCAACAATCTGGGTCCTCATTTTACCGACCTCAGAAGGATGGAAGGCTGAGTCAACCTTGAGCCGGTGAGATTTGAACCGCTGAACTGCTGAACTGCAGTTCTGCTTTTATCCACTGCGCCACCTCGGCTCTCCCTTATTGGGCTAAAGCTTTTATTGCAAAATTCAGCATTTGGTTTCTACCAGACATAGCAATGCCAAGGTAGCCTCCAAAGGTCCACTTTTGATTCAACTGTCCAGAGAACATCCTTCCAGAAGTCTGGAAGATCGGTTGAATGCTTCTGAGTAAGCTTTTGGGAGCTTGAAGCTATTGAGAAGCAGCTTCAGTTGTTCTTAGTGACTGAGAAATTGCAATTTGCTATCCCAAAGGTGTTTTTTTTTTCAAGAGGCAAACTGGGCTTTCTAGTTTTTCTTTGAAGACGTTTTGCTTCTCTTCCAAGAAGCTTCTTCAGCTCTTATCGGATGGTCTTGAAGACAGCTGGTTATTTTTGCATTCTTTTAGCAGGTCGTTAAGGTCACCTGGAGGGTTTATCTGTGTCATCAGGGTCACCTGAGTGGTGCAAATGGGTGTGGAGCCTTCTTGGAACTGTTGAAGGGACTGTGTTGTAGATTGGAGATATAGAGTAGAGTAGAGTAGAGTAGAGTAGAGTAGAGTAGAGTAGAATAGAATAGAATAGAATAGAATAGAATAGAATAGAATAGAATAGAATAGAATAGAATAGAATAGAATAGAATAGAATAGAATAACAGAGTTGGAAGGGACCTTGGAGGTCTTCTAGTCCAATCCTCTGCTTAGGCAGGAAACCCTACACCACTTCAGACAAATGGTTATCCAATATCTTCCTTCAGTATTGGAGCAATCACAACTTCTGGAGTTGTGTCGTATCCAGTGGTGGGTTCCTACCAGTGCGGTCCACTCTATAGCAACGGTAATGGCCCGCTGGTGATGTCACAGTACCGGTGCGGTCGGTTGCCGGTGCCTGGGCTGATGATGTTACCTAGTTTGGATAATTTATTTATTTATTTGTGAGATTTATATACCGCCTCACAGTGCAAGCACTCTCTAAGCAGTTTACACCAGTAAACAATGTATATTTACATTGCCCCCAACAATCTGGGTCCTCATTTTACCGATCTCGGAAGGATGGAAGGCTGAGTCAACCTTGAGCAGGTGAGATTTGAACAGCTGAACTGCTGAACTAGCAGTAGCCTGCAGTGCTGCATTTAACCACTGTGCCACCTCAGCTCTTAGTGATTAGCCCAAAGTTACCCAGCCGGCTTTCATGCCTAAGGTAGGACTAGAACTCACCATCTCCTGGTGATTGGCCAGTCACTCTCTACCCAATCAACCTAAAGGATGGCTCTTTTTGGGAAAAAATGGAGGAGTTACTGGATTTGGGATATAAATAATAAAGTACAGTGATAATGATAATTAGCTGGACAATTAAGGCTCATTATAATAACTTATGTTAATTAGTTGACCATGTTAATATGTTATGATAATTAGGGTGCATTATTATGATTAATGATACTTGTTGGATTTATATTAATTACCTTGATAAATTATAATGATTTGTAAGAATGGTCTGGAAAGCTTAGCATAAGTTATAATGAACACCTTGATAAATTATCAATCATATTCCTGTCAAATAACCTCTTGCTATTGTAGTTTACGCAAGACCTTTTAAAAGATTTTTTATTTTGGAGCCAATTTTTTTTATTTTGCCTACATGCACTTTTTTTTTAAACTATCCTGAAATTCTCAATGTAGTTTTCGATGTATTGAATATTTGTATATCAATTTTCTTCTTCTGGTTAATGAGCACAATAAATAAAATAAAACAATGAAACAAAAAAAGGCTGCATTGAAAAAAAATCTACCTGTGGATGGCAGTGAAAACTCGCTATTGGAAATGAGCTTAAAAAAACCTTAAAAATATTTTAAAACAGTAAATTAATAAAGCCAATGATCACAATGGATTTTGGTTTTTTTTTTTTTTTAAAAAAGCAGCATATTCTGTTTGGATGATATTCAGCGTCCAAGCACTTTTAAAATTGTGTTTTGGTCAATTGATCATCCCAATGGCCAGTCTGACAAGCTTCACATAATATAGAATGGAAATTTCAGAGAAATAAACGTCTCCCTTCGAGAAAAAAGATGGACCTTCTTAGAAATTGCTTTACAGCAAAGTAATACATAAAAACCTGCATTTCTAAAGCAGAGAGATTTTTCACCAAGGTAAATTTGATCTCACTCCAGCAAAAAGAACAAGCAATCGATAGCCACAGTAGCAGAAATCGGAGTCCCATCTGGATCTGATTCAATTTTATCCTACCACCAGATCTTCTCACAGTGTTTTCTCGAAAATATTTACTTGTTAGCTGATGCCCTGAGACAGTAAGCTAAGTTGTTAAAAGCTAAGGGTTTGTAAATGAAGAGCTTTTGGTGTTCCAAACACCAGGCAATGTAACACAGGGCTGAGAGATAAAGTGAGCAGATCTCACCTCCAGAGCTAAAAGTGGACTTCAGATTTTGCATATTTTTAAGGATTGGGAAGAGAGGTTTTTTTAGCTGAAAAATTTGTTAAGCCTAAAGGCCAGAAAAAAGTCAACGTAATCTAGGTACGTTGGTAGGTAAAATGAGGTAGGTAAAATGAGGACCCAGATTGTTGGGGGCAATATAACTATACATTACTTACTGGTGTAAACCGCTTAGAGAGTGCTTGCACTGTGAGGCGGTATATAAATCTCACAGATAGATAGATAGATAGATAGATAGATAGATAGATAGATAGATAGATAGATAGATAGATAGATAGATAGATAGATAGATAGATAGATGATAGATAGATAGATAGATAGATAGATAGATAATAGATAGATAGATAGATAGATGATAGATAGATAGATAGATAGATAGATAGATAATAGATAGATAGATAGATAGATAGATAGATAGATAGATAGATAGATAGATAGATGATAGATAGATAGATAGATAGATAATAGATAGATAGATAGATAGATAGATAGATAGATAGATAGATAGATAATAGATAGATAGATAGATAGATAGATGATAGATAGATAGATAGATAGATAGATAGATAGATAGATAGATAATAGATAGATAGATAGATAGATAGATAGATAATAGATAGATAGATAGATAGATAGATAGATAGATAGATAGATAGATGATAGATAGATAGATAGATAGATAGATAGATAATAGATAGATAGATAGATAGATAGATAGATAGATAATAGATAGATAGATAGATAGATAGATAGATAGATAGATAGATAGATAGATGATAGATAGATGATAGATAGATAGATAGATAGATAGATAGATAGATAGATAGATAGATAGACAGACAGACAGACAGACAGACAGACAAACAAACAAACAAACAAACAAACAAACAAACAAACAAACAAATGGAAAATTATAGCTTTTCTGCCTGGAATATTTCATTCAAATCTGAAATGCATACTGCAACCCAAAAGGAGTAGTCTTCTTCTTTTCCTTAACTTATTAACCTTGTTTCTCTTTCGCCTACTTTCAAATTTTAGCCAAAATGAGATTTCTTTTTCTTCTCTTCGGTTGTCAGGCATAATCTGATTTTGTCTGAGGAGACAATAATAATGAAGCTCCTTTAAATAGTAATAGCAGCTTAAAAGAGAAAATAATATATAATAATAGGTTTGTGAAAGGAAGCACACAGCTGGCGCATAAGCACATTAGAAGTATAATCCACAGGCTCCTGCAGCATAAGCACATTTTAATTAAAATTGTAACCAACGAGAAGTTTCTTCCTTTAGCAACGTTGGTGGAAGTATCCTGCTCCCAATTACATATTCTAAGACATTACTCTGATGATCTTCAAGAAGAGATGGGCATCAGGGGTGGGTTCCACTTAACTTCTCCACTGGTTCGCATCGTGACAGAAGTGCACATTTTCCATGCGCGCGCTTCGCTTGTGTGCACACACGTCACTTCCAAGAAATGACCCTCTGCGCATGTGCAGTACTATAAAAAAAGAGCAAAAAACAAGATGTGAGAGAACCGGCTCGGGGGCGTGGCAGGCCTGGGTCGCTGCTGGTTTCAGCGACCCAGGCCGCCAAGTTACTACCGGTTCTATAGAACCGGTCTGAACCAGGAGGAACCCACCTCTGATGGGCAGTCAGAAGAGCTGCCTGCTTTCTTATACTTTTGAACTCTCTTCACACCTCTTGCAAATAACTGCAGAGAGAAAGCATCTGAAAAAGACCTGAAAGATTAAAAACCACCTAGTTAGCCACTTCACAGGAGAAGTCTTACCAGGTAGAGGGGAACCCCCCCCCCCAAAAAAAAACCTCATCTGAAGTCCTACTCAGACTACCCAAGAGCAAGAATAAACATTGCACAGGATGGCATAACAGAGAAAGCAGAAGAACTGAAATAAGACTATTTTATAACCTAGGTGGAATCTGTTGCAAAACAACATTGCCACGTTTAACATTTTGAACAGAGTCATAAAAGTAAGACTTTTTTTAAAACCCATGGGCGTATGAAATCAAGAAGAAAAACGAAGAATTGTTCATTCCGCATTGCTTTTAAGACACCATTCAGATTAACGTTGCTAGCAAGCTATGGAAGATAGCCACAAGCTATTGCAATAGCACTTAGACTTATATATCACTTTACAGTGCTTTACAGCCCTCCCTAAGCGGTTTACAGAGTCAGAGTTGGGGTGTATTCAGGGAGGGGTAGCACCTCTGGTGTAGGGGCATGTCGTGTCCTTTTATGGCAGCTCATTTTAGGGCAGCTTTTAGGGCAGCTCGTTCACCTTTGGTCCCCACCTGTCACTCAGCTCTCACCTGTGGCTCCTAGCAGCTGTAGCATGTGCAGCAGCCACACCCCGGGCAACAGCTTCGACAGGCTGGCCAAACCAGGTTGAGAGTAGCCGTTGGGTCATCGACCTTCAGTGAGATAGGGACTTGTCTATCCCGAGCATGTGAAGACAGATTCCGGCGGACTGAGCGGATGAAATCTACTAGAATAGGACAACGGTCATGAAGGTGGTCTCTGCAAGCGATGTGGTACGCTAAGAGCACGGCAAGACACGAAAGACGCCCTGGTCAACCACTGCGCCCATCTCCAACTGTCTCGACTCTCGTTCTGCTATTTGGAACAAGATGGAATCTGGGAAGAGAGAGTGAGGCTGACTATGCACACCTCACCCTCACTTTAATCCAATTGATGCACAAGTCTTGGCATCCCCCACAAGTCCTGTGAAAAGTCTTGTGGTGATGGGTGAGCGACAAAGCAACAGGTGTGGATACACTGGGAGCTGTACTGTAGCTGCGGACCTGCACACAGGCGACTCAGGTCTATGATAGATGTTAAGGTCCTCTTCGAATACGATGGACGAACATCACAGAGTCAGCATATTGCCCCCAACAATTTGGGTCCTCGTTTTACCCACCTCGGAAGGATGGTCGGCTGAGTCAACTTTGCTATAGCTATGCTATAATCATGTGGTTCAATTTTGGGTTAGTAGATGGACGGACATTTTCACTGTTGTTTTTAATTGTGTATTGGTGCCTTGGGTTACCTGTGAAGCAGGCTACTAAGTCTTGTCTAATTAAATTTGTTAATTATAAATGAAAATAGTGTGATATGGCAAAACTCTGTGTGATATCTTGTAGTGTGAAACATGGTAAACTCAGGAGCATACCAATAAAGTATAACCCCACCCTCTTCTAGCACTGATGATGTTACCTAGTTGGGTCATGAAACATCTGCAAGAAAACAACCGAGCTCAGAGAGAATCGTGGACCGCACATTCAACCCTGAGCTACTAATATATTGTCTTCTAAAGTATAACTTGATATTTACTAGGAAAGTGCTCAGTACTTTATTAGGAGCAATTCAGAAGTGTGTTGTTTTTATATTATTTACCATCCTTAGAATATTTTCTTTCCTTGGCCTTTGGCTGCAATAAAGATTTGTATTTATGTTCTTATTTATCGCTTCTTCTTTCCTCACCATCATGTCTGCAAATGTCTTCATCTTTCCACGTTTTCTCAACGTAGCGTGGAGCCAGTAAATATGTAACATCATGGCATCGTAATATAAAAGAATCACAATGCAAAACCCTTGAAGATGAAAAGGATAAAAATATAATTACTACACTAAATGCATATTTTCTCAAATATGTTTCATAGGGAGATGCAGCAGGCCAGGAGCAGATGTTCTCTTCCAAAAGCAGACGATGACAAAAATCAATCTTCACAGTTCCATATACAGTAAAAGTCCTACCTAAACTTTTGGAGAAATATCTGTCAAGCACTGGGGAAATCAGGAGATTCAGACAGTTCGAATGATTATAAAGATTTATTGCAAGCTCTACAAGAATCTGTACTACTAACGTTCAAGAGAAATTAGCTGGACTTAAATCTTTTATGGGCATGCAAGGACTCATGACTAATGATGCATTTGACCCCTCCCTCGAGCTCAGCCTGGTCACAAATCAACACCAGTCAATGATGTGGCTGAATTGTTTGAACAAAGAATGAACGACAGACCAGCATGCTACAAAAGCAGAGGTGGGTTCCTGCTGGTTCGGACCCGTTCTATAGAACCGGTAGTAACTTGGCGGTCTGGATCGCTAGAACCGGCAGCGACCCAGGCCTGCCACGCCCCCAAACCGCCTCTTTCAGCAGCGCCGTAGGCACTGCCATTTTGTTTTTTGCTTCTGCGCATGCGCAGAAGCTGGGTTTTTAGCACTGCGCATGCCCGAGCGCCCGCGCGGCATGTCAAGAAGCAAACTGGCAGCGAGGTAAGCCAGAACCCACCCCTGTACAAAAGATAATATGTAATAGTAGTAGTACTTTATTGTCATTGCAGCTCGTACAACCAAATTAAAGGCCATCTTCAGTGTACATCAGACATAAGAAAAACTATAAAAATAAAACACAAACACACATCCTTCACATTCTATGCAATTAAATTGAAAACCCATGATACTGCATTAATATTGCACTGTACAGTAGAATTTAATATAGTTACTGCTCTGGGATAGAAGCTGTTTTTCAGCCTATTTGTCCTTGCTTTTAATTGTCCTGTACCGTCTGCCAGATGGTAATAGTTCAAAAAAAGGGTGCCCAGGATGAGATGGATCTTTAAGAACGTTTTGAACTTTCTTAAGACAGTAGGAGCTATAAAGCTTTTCCAAAGAGGGGAGAGGGCAACCAATGATCCTTTGGGCAATGACGTTGACCCTCTGGAGTGTTGTCCTATCTGCCACTGTGCAATTGGCAAACCATACACAGGTGCAGCAAGTTAAAATACTCTCTATGTGCAGCGATAGATGGTCACCAGCAGTTTTCCATTCAATTGTTGTTTCCTGAGAAGTCTCAGGTAGTGTAATCTCTGCTGGGCCCTTTTGACCAGTGCTGCAATGTGAGCGCCCCAGGTCAGCTCCTCTTTTATGATAACACCCAGAAACTTAAAACTAGCCACTTGCTCCACTCGGTCTCCATTGATAAGCATGGGCTGGATGTCTGATCTGTAGTCCACTATACGTTCCCTGGTCTTATTGGTGTTGAGGATCAAATTATTATCTCCATACCACGAAAGCAACCGGTCCGCCTCAATGGACTTCAGTGACATGTTGGAAAGACAGCCATTGCCTCTGCCTTTGACACAAGCCAAGCCAGCATACTAAGTCATAAGTAGGTTTACTTGTTTGTCCATTACTGAATACAGCCATCATGTTTTACTAACCAGGCTGAAGACTGAGCAAGTTTTGTGAACCATCACCTTATATTTTTAGAACACCCCTAAATTTCACTGCTTCTCGAAGGTCCTTGGACGCTCATTTCTTAATTATTTTAAGTAGGAGCTGCAGCACGTAATAAACACGAAGCAAAAGAGTTAATGTTATTGCTACACACTGCCAATCCAAGTGTGCAAGATGAAATGGGCTTCTGCAACTCTTGGAATCCCTGTTTGATTCCAGCCATCTATAATAATCAGGTAAATGTCTGCCAAATTAAATATAAGTGCCAGCCCTTTATGATGTGGGGAGGGAGGAAAAAAATCAAAGCAACTAAGCTACTCTCTGTTTTCTTTTATCAGTTTGTCAATAATTACATTCCATGCTTAGCTATTTAATCACTTATCTATTAGTTTGAAAAAGGAAGACAAGATGTTGGAGTCTTTAAAAATGGTTTTTCCTCCTAATACTTTGCCATACTTAATGATGAGGCTAAGATATCCATAAACTGGTAAAAATGTTGGGTGAATAGAAAAGATATTAAATACCATATTTTTCGAAGTATAAGACGCACCTTAGTTTTTGGGGAGGAAAATAGGGGAAAACAATCTGCCTACCAGGTATTCATCTGGCTAGCATCCTTAGTCTGGTCAGCTTCAGCACATTATTTTATCCCCTGGTTAGGACTTAAAAAAACCTTCTTCTGAGAGAGTAACAATGAAAGTGCCTGTGGCAACCCCTGAGATATTGGAAGACTGCTATTATGTCACCCCAGTTCTTCTTTTCATTAAACTAGACATACCCAGTTCCAGCAACCGTTCTTCATATGTTTTAGCCTCCAGCCCCCTAATCATCTTTGTTGCTCTTCTCTGCACTCTTTCCAGACTCTCAACATCTTTTTTTATATTGTGATGACCAAAACTGGATGCAATTTGCCAGGTGTGGCCATACTAAAGCTTTGTAAAGTGGTACTAAAACATTCTTTCACTTCTCACATATTCTGAAAGAGTTTTATTCAGTTTTCAAACATGTCTTGCATCCAGTTACTTTTGGCCAATCCTCTACAAATGTCAACCCATTTTTCCCCCCAGTCTAACCTTGCAAAACATAGAAGTACGCTAGAATTCCCCAATGTCTTATGTACCATTTTGATGGTAAAACATTCTGCTTTCTATTCAACATTTCTTTACAGGGACGCTTAATAGTTTTAGACCAGAAGTCAGAAATATGGTGCTCATTGACCTTTTCTGTACAATATTGCTTCATTTTTTCAGGAAAGAATTAGAGGGATCTTAAAAAAAAATCTTTTCTGGGTTTCTAAGAGAAGCCCAGACAGCGGCTGCTTCAATACCTTAAAAGCATAATCTCTTTATTCGTGACAGCAATATAGAAAAGTTGATTTTAAAAGTGACAATTATCCTCATGGTGTATCGGTATGCTTTTTGGTGGGATGTGAGTATGCTGGCTTACAAAATAGTCTCCAAATTAGGGAAACTAGCTTGCATAGAATAGCATAAATTTGCTTGGACGTGAGGGGTAGAAGGGAAACATCTGGCCTTGGTTTGTGATGCACCTTTGAAGTTTCCGAAAGATGCCCTAATTAATTCATGAGCCGCGAGCCAAGTTTCAAAAGAAAACCAGTCATTTATTAGCAGCAACATCCCGGCAATTACTCAAATGGAGTCAGCTCTGACCCCACATAATTTACAGCCCCCCCCCATGACCAGGTCTCCTCCCTCCTCCCTGGGTATGTCACAAATCACATTCTCCAATGGAACACGTTGGCTGGCTGTAAAAACCCCAGCCCTGCTGCTGGCTCCTGTAACCCGGGATGCAATCTGTAGAAAGGCATGTGTGGAATGTATTTTTGGTTGAAGCAGCAAAGCAGCTCCATCAGTTCTCCCCCCTCCTGCTTATGGCAACTTGAAAGCTGGTCTGGAAAGCTTTGCAAGTTGACAGCACCAGCCAAAATCAAAATCCATGAATAGAATAGAATAGAACAGAACAGAATATGGAAAGGACCTTGGAGGTCTTCTAGTCCAACCCCCTGCATAAGCAGGAGAACCTATACCATTAGTAGGGAATGTCCATTGTTACATAGATACATCTATGATTGATAATGGGGTCTGCATCTCAAAGCCTCAATTAACCAAAGCTGGGAAGGATAATGGAGGCCAATATATATGGTCCTTGCTTAAGAAATCTTTCGAAGGAAAGATTGGTTCACTACAAAACCAAACCTACCCTGCCATTTTATCTTGCAGTGGCTCACTGGACCTTCTTTAAATTTGACAACCCTACTTTGGAAGCAGAAAATGATATTCTGGCTAAAAGATTGTTTGAAGAGAGGAGGAGACACCAAGGGTGGAAGGAAGTCAAGGAACAAGTATCTCCAACTATTATTTTAGCTTCTGCAGAATTGCACGCCTGCATTTTAATGTGCTGATTTATAATGAAATGGACTCATTACTGCTAATGCTCATCGGCTTCTGATTGCTACATAAATCTCTTATCAGAAAGGAATGGGTCATGAATGATCAAGATGATTAATTCTGTAAGAAAGACTGGATTGTACCCATCTTTCCTCATCTCAAGAAGCAGTCAATTGCAAGATACCTCTCATCGTTCATCTAACTCTCCCCATTGCAAAAGCAGATATCATGGAGACTAGGATGGCTTGTGGAATATTGTTTTTTTTAAACTATACTGAAAGGTGATTTAAACATTGGTGATTGTCACCATTCCACAAGCTGGTAGTGAAAAAAAGAGAGAGAGAATTGGGAGAAAGCATTTTGGAAGACACGTCAGAAATGACCTCAGTTGTGCTATCAAAAATCATTGGAACTGGAGTTTTGCTGGAGTTTTAGCCTATATGGCACAAAAAAAAATCTTAAGAGGAATGCTGAGTCTGGTTCAGATTCAATGTATTAGCAATAGCAATAGCACTTAGACTTATATACCGCTTCACAGTGCTTTACAACCCTGTCTAAGCGGTTTACAGAGTCAGCATATTGCCCCCAACAATCTGATTCCTCATTTTACCGACCTCGGAAGGATGGAAGGCTGAGTCAACCTTGAGCCTGGTGAGATTTGAACTGCCAAACTGCTGGCCGCTGGTGATCAGCAGAAATAGCCTGCAGTCCTGCACTCTAACCACTGCGCTACCGCGGTTCTTATTATCCACTTTAGCATTCTCTGTCAGGCCAAACCAGTTCCAATCCACCTATTGCCCAATTCTAAGAGAATAGAAGAGTTGGAAGTGACCTTGGAGGTCTTTTAGTCCAACCCCCTGCTCAAGCAGGAGACCCTAAACCAGGGGTGGCCAAACTATGGCTCTTTGAGGACCTGTGGACTTCAACTCCCAGAATTCCTGAGCCAGCCATGTATGCATGGCTGGCTCAGGAATTCTGGGAGTTGAAGTCCACAGGTCCTCAAAGAGCCATAGTTTGGCCACCCCTGCCCTAAACCATTCCAGACAAATGGTTGTCCAATCTCTTCCTTAAAACATCGAGAGATGGAACATCCACAACTTCTGGAGGCAAGCCATTCCACTGGTTAATTGTTCTCATTGTCAGGAAATTCCTCCTTAATTCTAGGTTGGATCTCCCTTTGATTAGTTTCCATCTGTTGTTTTTTGTCCTGCCTGAGAATTCTGATAGTTTTTGCTGGATTTTGGATTGTTTTGCCATGCTTAATACTGACTAAAGTAATACAAACTAAACAATACTTCCTAAATAATTCCATTCATCCTATGTGCACCTGAAACTAGAAAAAGAAGGGCAGGTTTTTATACCCAAAAACAGAATTGATCTTTTGCAGTCTATTCAATTTTTAGAAACCCATGCTTATGCCTTTATTTGTATCTCGTGATTCACTCGTCATAAAACCTTGTCTATATTAAACCCAGAAACACACTTTTTTCCCCATTGTCTTGTTACTAGGACCTTCTCCGAAAGCTGTCACAGAGGGTAAATTGTCAAAATAACATTAAACGACAATTGCATCATTTAAAATTCCAACGTACACTTTTAAAAGGGCACGCAAGTAGTTTGGGAAGAGAAGAGATTGATGAATTCATAATTCGGCTGTCAAAGCGACGAAGGCTTTCGTTAACACCGCAAGCTCATCGCACAGAAATAAAGGCAAGGTTTGATCAGGTTTACTGCCATTTAAGCTAGACACAATTTAAAGTTTTATCCAAATGCATACGTTTTAGCAGGTTAAGCCTGTAAGCTGTTTGTCTTGTGCACCGAAAAAAGGAGGAAACTCACCAAGTGAATTTCATACAGTCTATAATTATGCTGATATTCTAAACAAAGCCGTTACCTTTGATGATGATGATGATGATGATGATGATGATGATGATGATGTGAATGGAGTGATGATAAAGAGTCATTAGTCAAGTGACTGTGTTCCTTGACCTGGTGCCCCATTAGCATTTCAGTCTCATGTTCGTTCATTCCATGTGCTGGCATTCAGAGCAGTGGTGGGTCTAGCGAACCGGCTCTGCCCACCTGCCCAGACATAATCAGGGATGATCTGCGTATGTGCGTGCACCAGTGGTGGGTTCCTACCAGTGCGGTCCACTCTATAGCACCGGTAGCGGCCCACTGGTGATGTCACAGTACCAGTGCGGTCGGTTGCCAGTGCCTGGGCGCCGCCATTTAAAAAAAAATTATTTATTTATTTTTAAATTTTCTTCTGCGCATGTGCTGCCTTCCTACCCCACAGTGAGTCCAAGCATGGGAGGATGGCTGAGGGAGCGCATGAGACGCTGAAAGAACGGGCGGCAGGAGCTATCTCCATTCCCCTCCCTTCAGCAGTCCGAGAAGCCACGAACACGCGGTGATGATCCCAGGCATTTTCGCATGTTTGAGGCTTCTTGAGCTGCTGAGGGGAGGGGGAACGGGCGGCAGGAGCCTAGGATCATCGAATGGGGAGAAGCATTCAGGCCAGATGGAGCCTCCTAGAAGAACCGCTGCCGTGGTCTTGCTGCTCCCGCTGCTGGGGGCAGTTCTCCAGCCGCTGCCAAGCTCCCGAGGCCCACGCCCACCCGGTCACATGGCCGGCAAGCTACACCCACAAAATAAGCCACGCCCACAGAGTGGTAGTAAAAAAATTAGGAACCCGCCCCTGGCGTGCACACCACGAACCAGTAGCAAAGGTAAGTGAAACCCATTATTGATTCAGAGGTATTGGACTAGACATTGAATAGATAGATGATATGATTTCTTTTGGTTGATTATACGAGAGGTAGCTAACAATGTACTATTACTATTCTAACCAGGCAACGTTTTCCAGACATCTTTCTTAATGTCCACTGGGAAGAAGGAAAGTGGTTTTGCAATCTCTTGCAATCATATCCCCTGGTGTTCCCCCTACCCAGAAAGATGTTTAAAGCACTATTTAATATATTATCAGTCTGTAATCTATTCAATCTATAATCTGTCAGTCCGAGGTGGGTGAGACATCTTTTTTTTTTAATTCAAAAAGTTTTATTAGTACAAAATTACATAGATAATAGCTAAATATTAAATATAAAGTACAAACATTTTTTATTTTTCTCCCCCCTAGCCCACCCCCTTTCCTCCCCCCCTCCCCCCCGGACTTCCCAGAGAGAATACAGGGCATAATATCAATTTAAAAAAACTTAAATTAAGTTAATAAAAAAGAACATTATTTTTTGAAAGCTTCAACTCCAAATTGTACACTAATAATATATCGTCTATATATAAAATAATAGAGATACAAAAAAGAAAAAGAAAAAAATCTCTTTAACAATACTAGAAAAACATAACTAAGATAAAATAGAGAAAAAAGAAAAAGATAAACAAAAAAAACTTACTTCCTCCTCCCTTCAATCCTCTACCTTGTGCAACATTTCCTCCGAATTAAATAAAACTTAGATAAATAGTGAGACATCTTTTTGACTTCTTAAAATGTTCTTCATACTTATTTGAAAAGCTTTCATGGAAATACACAGGAGTTGCCATGAAACGTAGCGATATACACAAAGGTTTAATACAAAATGCATAAATATTACTAATGAAATGTATTTCACCGCCTCGTAGGTCAGGGAGGAAGATGTGTAAGATCGGTTTAGTTGTATCTTTCTTATACGTCTCGCTTTATTGGATTTTTCTTTTCTTTTAACCCGAAACAAAACCTTCCTTTTTCTATTCTCTGAGTCTCAAACCTTTTTGAACCCTAAATTGTTTGTAGGACTTTATCAATAGTTCTCCATAAGTCAAGGACTTTCTACATTTCTAAGCATCGCTTTTGAAAAAAAAGGTTACATGGAAACCATAAATACGACACAATTCAGAACGAGTTTTGTGTGTGTGAATGGCACTTTGATGTTAACATCACACACCCATCCTGTTTTTCTATTTCATTAGAATTTAACGGCGCGAACACTCAGCCAACTGAAGAGCATGCTTGGTGATCATGTTCATGCAAATTTGCATGCTATCTGATGCCGAATCCTGCAGGAACACTGGCCTAACATGAGTAAAATAATTTAAGTATGTGTTATTCAATGTCCCATGAAGTGCATTAAAACAATAATACATCCTAGGTACTTAAAAAACAGTTTAAGAAATAATTCACCGATGCAGCTAAAAGCTCCATTAAATAAACACAGAGGGAAACAACATCCAACAGAAAAGTGTTTTGCCTGCTTGGGTTTAGCATTTTGAAATTAATGTAGATTCACTGTTTTTGTTAGGGTTGTGAATTGTCATGGTTAGGGGGGAAGAAATTAGATTGGAATTACATAATTTTGTGCAGGACATGATGAATATGATGGACCTTGAACCACGTCATTTAGAACCTTGGGGAATGCATTCACACATGCTAACCTTGTTAGTGTTTATCTTGGTTAGAGTTTTGCGTGTGTTTGTGCTTCAATGCATTGTGCTAAAGTGGCTCATTTTGGGTAAGTTATCTTTCATTTGATTGTGCACCCCCCCCCCAAAAAAAACCTAGGATAGTTAAGTAACCAAGTTAAACAGCCTGTATTTGCAAGGGGTGGATAGATTTCAAATTTGGCTTAGTGTTTTAAAGACAGGCTATGAAATAATTCCTTGTTTTACAACAGTTGGCTGTTTTCTGTTATAAAGCAAGCCCAGTAGAAAGTGCTACTAAGTAAACCATGGATGATCTTGTAAAATAGCAATGGTATCCTTGGTTAATACTGGGAGGAGATGAATGAAGAAATTGCAGATGGAAAATAATATCTCCTTCTCCTCTTTTTCTTCTCCTTCTCCTTTTCTTCTTGTTTTCCTCCTCCCTCTCCTCCTCCTCCTTTTCTCCTCCTTCCCTCCTCCTCCTCCTCCTCCTCCTCCTCCTCACCACCATGAAGATTTGCAATGGCAACCCTCTTCCATAACGTCACTAACAAAACTATATTTCACCCATTTCAATGGCAATAAAGGCAATTCACTTGCTCTCTCTTCAGCCCTGTGTCTTCGTTCATCAATTTGAAAATTATAAATTATGTTACAATGTGTGCAGGTCAGTCGCAAGATTAGGAAGTTTTTTTTAAGGTTTTTGAACACCGCCAGACCCAAGCCAAATATCTATGAAATGTTATTTTAGATTCCCAAAGATAGAAACTTGTCAGTAGAGTTTGTCAATCTCTCTCTCTCTCTCTCTCTCTCTCTCTCTCTCTCTCTCTCTCTCTCTCTCTCTCTCTCTCTCTCTCTCTCTCTCTCTCTCTCTCCCTCCCTCCCTCCCTCCCTCCCCCTCTCTGTCATTCCCTCTCTGTCCCTCTCTCCTTCTCCTTCTCTCTCTCTTTCATTTTCTCTCTCTCATTCTCTCTATCCTTCTTTCTCTGTCATTGTCTCCCTCTCTCATTCTCTCTCTCTCATTCTTTCCCTGCCTCTCTCATTCTCTCCCTCTTTCATTCTCTCTTTCCCTCTTTCCCTCTCTCATTCCCCCTCTCTCTCATTCTCTCTCTCATTCTCTCTCTCATTCTCTCCCTCTCCATTCCCCCCTCTCTCTCATTCTCTCTCTCATTCCCTCCCTCTCTCTTTCTCTCATTCTTCTCTCTCATTCCCTCTCTCATTTCCCTCCCTTCTCTTCTGTAGAACATAGGTAGGCCATCTGGAATGTAACATAACCTTCCCTCAAAGGCTGCTAGAAATGCCCTACAATGCACCGCACGGCTTTCCAGATGGAAGAAAATGAAATCTATTGAACAGAATGCCAGTTTTGTGTGTGAGTATTTTTTAATTTCGGAAAATAAGACCTGCTGAACAATATAATGTCTTCCCATCCCTTCTACTGCTTGGCCCCTTGATTTATTCCTCCCTCTAAAAGGTTTCACTCCCAATATGCCCTGTACCCATTTGTCTGTCCCTTCCAAATCCTTGCAGGAATTATTTTCCATTCCTTACCCTCTTAGCACTTCCATCAAGTGGGCCCAATATCTTTGGTATGTAATTACTGGATTGGTTGTGCTTGCCAGCTCCCCAATTACCTTTAATTAACCGAAACTCGGATGCAAATCAACTGTCTCAATAAGCAAAAAAATCATTCTGAACCGGTGTGTGTTGGACCCAACGGCTGCTTATTGGGCTATTACTCCTGGCTATGCAGTAGTAGAATTGCAAGAAAGACACATGTGTTGTCTTTACATTACAATAATGAAAATGTGAGCAGGCAACATGAGCACAAATGGAAAGGGCTCTCTGCCTGGCAAGCTTCTATTTATCTAATGGTTTCAACCCAGGTTTCTTTTCAAGGCAACCAGAAGTTTTGGCTTAGTAGCAACAACCATAATACTTCTCAGATTCGTTTAGCTCTATGTGCCTCTTAGTAGCACATCAACGGTTCACGAAGTAGTCCCAAAGGTGTTTTTTCAAGAGGCAACTGGACTTCCTCTGTTTTTCCTTGAAGACATTTCGCTTCTCAGCCAAGAAGCTTCTTCCGTTCTTGAGAAAACATCTGTTTTTTTCTTTTAAGACATTTCACTTCTCAGCCAAGAAGCTTCTTCCGTTCTTGAGAAAACATCTGTTTTTTTCTTTTAAGACATTTTATTTATTTATTTTATTTATTATTTGGTTCTTCTATGCCGCCCTACTCCCGAGGGACTCAGGGCGGCGTACAACATTGTGCAAGAACACTGAACAATAAACAACGATTAAAAACAATATTAAAAGATTAAAAAAGTTAAAAGAAATATTCACCAACATACATACTGGGGGGAGAGCTCAGATGGAACTAGACTTAACGCCCTGCCTGCAGGAAGAGCCATGTTTTGACGGCTTTTCGGAAGGCCAGTAGGGTGGGGATAGTTCGGGTCTCTGGGGGAAGTTGGTTCCAGAGCACGGGGCCCCCACAGAGAAGGCCCTCCCCCTAGGGCCCACCAGCCGGCATTGTTTGGCTGACGGGACCCGGAGGAGACCCACTCTGTGGGCCCTAACCGGTCTCAGCCAAGAAGCTTCTTCCGTTCTTGAGAAAGCATCTTTGGGACATCCATGACCTGGATGACTGAGACTCTCCTTAGACATCTTCATGCAGTGGATCCACAGAGGATCCCAAACCAGCATCTCCAGATATGACCAGAAGGACACCTTGGAAAGGTAAGCTTTTGAGCTAAAGCATGGTTATTGAAGCTCTGACTCATAGATCTAATTCAGGGACCCAGGTGGATCTAAGGAGTCCTTTTCCTTTACAAACTTTACTTCAAAGTTCTGTGTCTTCAAACTCTTATTCCATAAGGGAAGTAAGAATACTCATGGTTGTCTGTGACAGATTTTCAGACATTGTCAGGTGTGAAAAATCAGGATCCCATGTTAAGTTCCAGTTAGGTGATGTATTGCTCGTGCCTATGAACAAAGCTTTAGTCAACTAATAGTCAGCATTAAATTGGCACTAGAAAAGAATGGAATTCAAGTGAGGTTGGACTGAAACCACTTGTGGGAATGTAACGATTCCAGGCTGCTTCCTCTCTTGACCCCGCCCCCAGGCTCTGCCTGTCCTTCTCCTAGATTATTTTTCTAGGCTCAAAGGGCCCATTCAGCCACTGAATAATTTTGGATGGTGGTGGGGAGAATGAATACTCTGCTTCCAAAGATAGGCAGGGCTGGAACAACATCTAAATTTGGCATGCGCATTTCAATTTAGTTTTAAAATTTAAAATTAACCAGAGTTAAAGTGACTAGTCTCTGGCTGTATGTCCCAAAGGTGCTTTTTTTTCCAAAAGGTAACCGGACGTTGTTTTTCATTGAAGACGTTTCACTTCTCATCCAAGAAGCTTCTTCAGTTCTGATTGAATGGTGGAGGATGGAACGATTTATATTCCTTGCAGTCATCTGGATATTAGCATTCTTTCAGTGTTTTTTTTTAAAGCACCTTTGGGACAACCATGACCTGGAAGACTGAGAATCTCCATAGACATTCTCTGGCTGAATCTTTCATAACTTTCTGCTTCTGCTACAGCAGAAACTGCAGTCTTTCAGGGGCCACATTCAGGATTTCCAGGAGCCCCAGGGGCCCCTGAGCTCTGGCTAGGTAACTTTATCTTAAACTTCCCCAAACTGGATATATTCAGTTATTTCTGCTGCTGAAGAGCTTGGGTTCCAACCTGTTCATTATTTATTTATTTATTTGAGGGGGATCCATTGTCTCCAGGGGGCGGTGGCGGTGGCGGCGCCTTGCTGACTCCAGGACAGCCCTGTAGATCTAAGTCTGATCGCGTTCTGACCCAGATGGCTGCCACCAAGTTTTAGATCAGTGCCTGGCCAACCTGGGCCAGGGCTGGGGTACCGGGGACGATCCGTCACTGTTTCCAGGGCAGCCAGATCTAACCACATCGCGGGCTGGATCTGGCTCCCGGGCCTTGAGTTTGACACCCCTCGTTTAGGTGAAATCCAAGATATCCAATATCCAAGAACAAAATGCACAGGTACAGTATATGTGGTACCTGGCTCAATAGTAGTAACTGTGAGAGGGACCTTGGAGTCCTAGTGGACAACCATTTAAATAGGAGCCAGCAGTGTGCAGCAGCTGCCAAAAAAGCCAACACAGTTCTAGGCTGCATAAACAGAGGGATAGAATCAAGATCACGTGAAGTGTTAATATTATTTTATAATGCCTTGGTAGGGCCACACTTGGAATACTGCATACAGTTTTGGTTGCCACGATGTAAAAAAGATGTGGAGACTCTAGAAAGAGTGCTGAGAAGAGCAACAAAGATGATTAGGGGACTGGAGGCTAAAACATATGTAGAACGGTTGCAGGAACTGGGTATGTCCAGTCTTATGAAAAGAAGGACTAGGGGAGACATGATAGCAGTGTTTCAATATCTCAGGGGCTGCCACAAAGAAGAGGGAGTCAAGCTATTCTCCAAAGCACCTGAGGGCAGGACAAGAAGCAATGGGTGGAAACTAATCAAGGAGAGAAGCAACTTAGAACTACGGAGAAATTTCCTGACAGTTAGAACAATTAACCACTGGAACAACTTGCCTCCAGAAGTTGTGAATGCTCCAACACTGGAAGATTTTAAGAAGATGTTGGATAACCATTTGTCTGAAGTGGTGTAGGGTTTCCTGCCTAAGCAGGGGGTTGGACTAGAAGACCTCCAAGGTCCCTTCCAACTCTGTTATTCTATCCCTTTCATATCTTACATTCTACGAATGTGCATGTCAGGTTATCATTAGGTTAGATACTTTCCCATACTTTCTCATAATGGCCTGTTCCATCAGTGTCCTTTTTACATTCCTACAAAAGAAATACCTAATTGGAAATGCATCAGGAAAAAAAACCCTGAAGCAATCTCTATGGGATGGTATGAGTGGAAAATGATTGTATAATTTTACTTCTTTCGTGCAGAATCTTAAAAGAGAATTGACAAGAGCAAAGAAAATGAGAGGCATACATTTGTCAAGATAAAAAATTGAAGCTTCAGTAATAAGTACCAATCCTTGGTACATAATGATTGCAGAGTCAAATACTTAAGACCAGCTGTCCCATAATCTTTATTACATATGCTACTGAATTTCAAATTTATAAAGCTTTTATATCAATTCCCTGGTGCAATATCACCTTTTGATGGCTTTCGTCATATTTGCATGTGTGGGTTTTACTAGATTACCCTGGAAGCTGACAAGTGTATATGTGTGTAATGCATTCCAGCGATAATAACATTTCCAATTACTTTTTTTTGCATAATAAACGACGCAATGAGGCAACCAAAACTTTAGTGGGAAAGTTGAATGCACATTTTAGGAAACATGGCAGTTGGTGTCCTCCAAGGGAAAACAACTCTAAACTCTGCAATGACAATGAAGCAGCCGCAATGAAATTCACATTTCTTTCAGGTAGGACAGACTGTTTTCTTTCATTATTCATCACTTGATTTTTCAGTTTGATGTACAGCAGGGGTGGGCTTCAAATATTTTAGCAAGGGGTTCTCTGACCGGGTGATGGATGGGTGTGGCCATGGTGGGCGTGGCCTAGTCGGCCTTCTGCACCACGGTGAGGGGGGGGCTTTTTTCCCTCCCTGGGCTCTGGAGGCTTTCATCGAGCCTCCGGGAGGATGAAAATTGCTTCCCCAGGCTACAGAGGCCTTCTGGAGGCCGGAAATGGACCCGTTTCTGACCTTGCCGAACTTCCGGTAGGAGTACTAGGACTCAAACCACTGGAGCTGAGACCGTCTCCAGCATCATTAAGCCATGAGCCACTGTGCCTCTCACCACCTCCTGAGATTTTTGGAAAGGACAGGAAACTCTCGAAAAGACAGATTCTGGCACCTTATTATCTCGTACAATCTCTGAAAATATTGTCAGAGTCTCGTCTGGATGTGTGACCAGTACAAGCATGTAAACAGCCATAGCACCATCAAAAACGTACACTAGATGCTTCTCAATTGACCAACGATGCTATTGAGAACATTTGGTTAAGCTGAACTGCTCTATAAAAAGGCCGTGTTTTGTAATTTCATTTCGATTCAGGAAATTATGGAGAGATCAGTGTGCCTTTTACTTGCTTTATGAAGCGGAACAACAGGAAACCATCTGCTGTTTTATTTTCCCCACTGTAGACCCATTAAACACCCATTGGATCCTTTCACACCAGGTTGTCTCATTAGAAATTCAGGGGAAAGAAAGAGGAGGAGGCATAGGGAGGCGAAAGTATCCTTTGTACTACTTAATGTTATATACCCCAAAAAGAGAGTTGTAGAAAGCCAGGAATAATCTAAATTCAGGGGCTGTGCCTGGTTCCTCTGCTTACAAGGAAGAAGCAGATGACGAATAGAATAGAATAGAATAGAATAGAATAGAATAGAATAGAATAGAATAGAATAGAATAGAATAGAATAGAATAGAATAGAATAGAATAGAATTCTTTATTGGCCAAGTGTGATTGGACACACAAGGAATTTGTCTTTGGTGCATATGCTCTCAGTGTACATAAAAAAAGATACATTTGTCAAGAATCATGAGGTACAACACTTAATGATTGTCATAGGGTACAAATAAGCAACCAGGAAACAATCAATATTAATATAAACCGTAAGGATACAAGCAACAAGTTATAAGTGGGAGGAGATGGGTGATAGGAACAATGAGAAGACTAGTAGTAATAGTAATGCAGCCTTAGTGAATAGTTTGACAGTGGTGAGGGAATTATTTGTTTAGCAGAGTGATGGCATTCGGGAAAAAACTGTTCTTGTGTCTAGTTGTCTTGGTGTGCAGTGCTCTATAGCGACGTTTTGAGGGAAGGAGTTGAAATAATTTATGTCCAGGATGCGAGGGGGTCTGTAAATATTTTCACGGCCCTCTTTTTGACTCGTGCAGTATACAGGTCCTCAATGGAAGACAAGTTGGAAGAAATGGGATACCATCAGATGCCAATCAGAATTAAATTTATGAATTAAATCTATATAGACATGTGACCGACCTGATTTGATTATCTTTTTTGGGATGGTCATTAAGGGAACCCATAATTTGATACAGGCTGGTTTTGTTGAAAACTGGAAGTAAATACTGATTTTCAGCAAAATCCTCACAAAACATCGTCATGTGACTGTGGGATGCTGCAAATGGCTACAAAGCCACTGAAACTCCAAATCTGGCCTGTAAGGTACCATCCAAGTTGCTCCATTGTAACATGGACTGGGTTAGGGTTAGGATTCCTTCCTTTAGAGTCATCCCGGGCAAACTAGAGGGACAAGTTGAATTGAGGTTCTACCAATAAGAGCAACAGAAACTACTAATCTGTTGCCCAAACTACATGGTGGGCAACCATGTCCCCTTTATGACCAGTGAACTTCAACTCCCAGAATTCCTGAACCAGCCATGAATTCTGGGAGTTGAAGTCCACAGGTCATAAAGGGGCTATAGTTGCTCACCCCTCTACCAATCTAAATTCCCATCACACTAATCACTTGATCAGGGTGGAGAATGGACCAGAGACTGACCACCTTCTTGCTAATGACTGATGATGTTTCCAGTTGTCTTGTGAAAATGCACTTTTACGACAACTATGACCTGGATGACTGAGAATCTCCACAGACTTCTTGCTAGCATTTCCTGACTTTTGATACCAGTCGCCACACCACAATGGTGAGGAAACAGCTCTGGGATCAAAGTGCGGGGACCCTTGGCGTTCTCTTGGAGTTTGGTGGTTTTCTTGCATCTTCGGACAGCATTGTCACGTAGTGAATATTGTCAGTTGTATGTATATGCAGGGTGATGCACTCCTATCCTAATATTATGGTACATTCCATTACAAGCAGCACACGTGATGTGATCTTGTGTGCATGTGTGCATTCCTGATTCTCCATTCTTCTTCTTGTGGTTTGGCTCTGACCGGGAGCGGTCGCATTTAATTAGCAAGAATGTAATTATTCAGAATTTATTGTTTTTTTACCGAAATAAATATTTAATTAGACCTTTTAACTTCGGTTTCATTTCTAAATGTCTGAGCTCCGAGAGAAAGATCAATCATCGCCTCTGTGAGATTTATTCTCACTCTAACAAGCATGCCCATGAAAAGTGCCTAGGACAGCATGCCCTACAAAAAAGGCTACTAGCACTGATGATGTTACCTAGTTTATTTATTTATTTTATTTATTTTGTGAGATTTATATACCGCCTCACAGTGCAAGCACTCTCTAAGCGGTTTACACCAGTAAGCAATGTATATTTATATTGCCCCCAACAATCTGGGTCCTCATTTTACCTACCTCAGAAGGATGGAAGGCTGAGTCAACCTTGAACCGGTAAGATTTGAACCGCTGACCTGCAGATCAGTGTCAGCTAAAATGGCCTGCAGTACTGCCTCTAACCGCTGCGCCACCTCGGCTCATAGGAATTATTAATTTGGTTTGGTAATAAAACGTCTGCAATTTTTTTTAATGACCAAGCTCAGAGAGCACCAAGGACCCCACAGTTCAACCCTGAGCTTCAAAGATTCTCTTCTTATCAAAGCAGAAGTTTCAATGCATTCAGTACCACAGATCTTTGCATATTCAAATAAATGTATAAAAGTGACCCATACATTCGCCTCCCAATAAATAGCTGAGGACACTCTATGCCTGTCGTAGATTATGTGCCTCCCCAGCAAATTGCTGCATTAGGAGCATACATGTATCTATTGTTTAACTCCTTTAGTGGGCTAGGAAGAAATTCTTATTCTACAACACTCATATTATCCACTGAACTGGAAAAGGAAGCGTAATGGTAATTAAAGCCCTGTAGGAAAGCATTTTAATTTTTGTTCCTCACAATAAATAATATTAAATGTTTCATTAACACTAATTTCTTCCTAATTATAAAGCTCTGGAAAATGTCATAGTGCATATATTTGAAATCTCATTTCAAATAAAAATGCAACTTTATATAGAAAGCCGTTTAAAATATTTAATGATGAAATTAAAGTCCCACTTAAATAGTGCTCTTTATTTTCCGAAATAACAATTTTGGGGGTTGTGTTATCCCTTTTATCTTAATTAGGTCATGTGTTTTCCTAAATGAAATAGCTAAGGGGTTGGGATTTTTTTTTTGCACAGTTTAACTTCTACATCACTATCAGTAAATATTACTAACATACCCAATGGCCATTTATGAATGTTATCCCAGCTTATTGGCATTTAGATGCTAAAATAAAAAAGTACTTTCTTAAAAATAGTCCCCTTACAGTTATCTTCACACCATTAGCAAATACCTGGTAATGACAACTAACAATAATAATAGGATGGTAACTTCTATTTAACATGAATATTAATTATTATTTAATAAAAAATAAAGTTGCCGATCTCCTTCATTGAAGATTTGCTATTATGGTATTTATGCATTCTAACTTTTTTTTGCAAGACTCTCCCATTGGATTTTATAATTCATATTGCAATTAAGAGATCTGGTAGGAAAAATGATATTATTTTCACCTTTTATTGAATTCAGCACCTTGAGTTCAAGAGGCGGAATTGCCCAATTTTTATCTATTGTTATTGGATTACATTTCAACAATCCTTAATGTCAAGTCCTGGAGAAATCAGGAGATTCAGGCAGTTCAAACGAGTATGAAGATTTATTGCAAGCTTAAGGTCTCTACAAGAATCTGACCAACTAAGGGTCAAGGGAAATGAGCAGGAGATAAGAAAGGCATTCAAGGTGGGCTGGCCTTAGCTCTCTTGTGGGCACACAGGGACTCATGACTTATGATATGTTTGACCCTCAAGCCTGTTCATCTCCTACAGTAATTTATGCTATTTCTTATTGAAGTATGCAATGTTTTTTAATGTATTGCTTGTACTTGGGTTTGTTTGTTTTTCAACTTTCTAATAATGTTATTACTTTTTAAGAAAAAGCATACTTGGCTTTTAATGGATTTTACGATTGTTCGCCATCCTTTTCTGAGATGGATGGCTGAAGAAATTGAATAAATAAAAATAAATACATAAGCAAGCATCAGTGGCAAGGGTTTTCTGCAATAAATGAATTCCTGATATAGAAACATGACATTAAAGGAATCTTTACTTTTACTTTATTTTTTAATTGATTATCCCTTGGGCCATATCAAAGTGCAAAGTTCCAGAAACAAATGATTACTAAAATTTGATAAAAGCAATTTAAAATGGAATTGGAATAAGATATGATTTCAAATGAATTTGCAATAAAATTCAGTCTAAAATGAAATTGGAATAGAATACAATAGTTTAAGATATAGATACAATATGATAACATTATATTTCAGTGTCACCCCTGCAATCTACACCAATGAGTTCCACATATGATGAGCCACGGTGGTGCAGTGGTTAGAGTGCGGTACTGCAGGCTACTTCTGCTGCTTGCCGGCTGCCTGCAATTTGGCAGTTCAAATCTCACCAGGTTCAAGGTTGACTCAGCCTTCCATTCTTTCAAGGTGGGTAAAATGAGAACCCAGATTGTTGGGGGCAATAGGTTGACTCTGTAAACAGCTTAGAGAGGGCTGTAAAGCACTGTAAAGCGGTATATAAGTCTAAGCGCTATTGCTTTATGCAGATGTAAGCAAGCATCAGTGGCAAGAGTTTCCTGCAATAAATGAATTCCTGATATTGAAACACAGCATTAAAGGAGTCACAACAGTAGCAACTTTGCATCAGACCTTCAGATATTCCCTGTCTTGCTGTGAAGAAAAGGATCATCGAAAAATTCATAGTAAACAGTCAAGAAAGGAAAATATATCTTGGCTGTTTGCTGAAGTCCAAGTTGTGAGGGCCGCCTGTAGATATCCCTTGAAAGATATTCCAAATGCCACTGGATAAGAATCCTGCAAGCCTTCTTGGCAGAGAAATAATTCAATGTTTCAACCAAGACAACGTGAGGCCCACTCAGAAAGGGAGGGATGCACTTAATTCTCTGCTTTTAGCACCTACGATTAAATTTCACTCTGGCCCTCACAATGCAATTTTGAAAAGTGAGGTTTGGGTGAAAAAAGAAAAAAAACATGCTATATGTTAACAGTTCGAAGTGTGAAATTTAGTTAATGTACTTGCCAGTTGGAAAGCGTGAAATTTAACTAATGCCTAAGCTACAGCTGAGTGTGAAATATAGCATGACTGGTTACCGTACAAAATAGTAAGAGTATATCAATTAATGTGGAATCAGAAGGATCGTATTCTTAGGTTTTTATAATTGTCCTAGTTGGATTGTACAGAAGTAGTCATTATAAAGAATAATAGCAGAACCTATGTGGTCTGTGGAATAGCAACAGCACTTAGACTTATATACCGCTCCCTAGTGCTTTACGGCCCTCTCTAAGTGGTTTACAAAGTCAGCATATTGGGTCTTCATTTTACCGACCTTGGAATGCTGAGTCAACCTTGAGCCAGTCAGGAACCAACGCCCAGCAGTGTTCAGAGTTATCATTCAGTGACTGCATTCTAACTACTACACCATTACTATTTAGAGAAGATGGCTGCCCCTAAGAGTGAATATCATTGTCCCTTTTGCATTTATTTTATGAGTGATGATGATGATTACATGTTATCAAGTCATTGTCAACTCATAGTGAGCACAAAAATAGATTTTCTCCAGGATTAACTGTTCCTAACTGTTAAAAAAACCTGTTCCTGTTAAAAAAACTTCCTAACATTAAAAAATAATGACTACAAATTGTTCACCACCATTAAAGCTGGTCGATTAAAAACAATTTTACAATATTTTATTCATTAGATCAATTGTGAGATCCTACCCAAAAGATTATATTAGAATTGTGTTGGACGTTTCAGAATATTAAGAAAGACATGATGAAAAATAAGCAACGTTGATTTTCTGAGATGCAGAGAAGGCCTTTGACAATATAAACTGGACTTCCTTATTTAAAGTTTTGGAAGATAGGAATTTTGGAGAGAACTTTATAAAACAGGTAAAATAAATTTATACTTTACCGAGAGCACAAATTATTGTTAATGAAAATCTAACAAAACTATGTGAGTTATATAAAGAAAAAAAGTCAGGGTTGCCAATTATCTCTGTTTTGATTATTTTGGTTCTTGAAATATTAAATAGAGACATAAAATAAGCCAAGAGGATTGTGAGAGTAAAAATCTAAAAAGAGACTTATAAGTTAAGAGCTTCTGCATATGTTTTGATGCTAGTTTTGGAGGGTGCTTTCAAGGGAACTGAAATGGTAAATTAAAAACAACAGAATTGTTGTTATGGGGAAAAGAGGAGGAGGAAGGTGTGCTGGATCTATTCCCTGCCTTTAACTATTTATAAAACTAATAAAGGTGGGATGCAAATAAATAAATAAATAAAAAGAAATGAAGAAATCACTTGAGATTTTGGTGGCATGGATATTTATGGTACAACAAAGCTGAGGTTAGTGTAGATTAAAAAAAAACACCTTTGGCAGATGTGATGTTGAGATGTCAGATGTTGAGAATATGGAATAATTACCAATCCATGTTGTGCCTGAAAACACCTTTGTGGCTCTCAACACAAGAAGCATTTCACAAATGAGAAATGATAACGATAATACTGTTGAATAATTCCATTCAATAATCCAATTGAGCAAGGGGCTGGACTAGAAGACCTCCAAGGTCTCGTCTCATCTCTCCTCTCCTCTCCTCTCCTCTCCTCTCCTCTCCTCTCCTCTCCTCTCCTCTCCTCTCCTCTCCTCTCCTCCTCTCCTCTCCTCCTCTCCTCCCCTCCTCTCCCCTCCTCTCCTCTCCTCTCCTCCCCTCCCCTCCTCTCCTCTCCTCTCCTCCTCTCTCCTCTCCTCCTCTCCTCTCCTCTCCTCCTCTCCTCTCCTCTCCTCTCCTCTCCTCCCCACATTCAACTTCCTCCCAATACAGCAGAAAGAAAGGTAGCTGATTTTCAGAATATTTCCTATACTTAATGCAACCACCTTTGCTTTGTGCCTGTCATAAGATCTACAAGATGCATACATACATGCTCATGTACGTTGCAAAAAATGCAATAGCCTCATATCGTTTTCTGAAATAATTATAATTAAAATGAAAGAGAGATTAAAGGAGCAAAACATATCCTCCACAAATATGTGATTAATCACCGAAGGACCTGCAAAGTGAGCGAATCTGATTGATATCGCTTTACGTCTGAAAAGAAAACCTGGCATTTCAGTCTGACAGAGCTGTTATTAGAGGTGGGGGGAGGGGAAGATTTACGTTCTAAGTGCTATCTAACCAATTAATCCAATGGGAATTATTTCTAATTGCTAATTAGTCTGAAGTGAATTGAACAGTGAGCAATTGTATAATCCATCAACTCTTATAAAAATCAAGTGGGGTAATGAAATTGCATGCTATTAGCAATTATTACATATACATATTCATGCATGCTATATATGGCCTCAATGCACTCAGCAGTAAGCTCCAGAAGTGAAGGCTAAATCAGTAGGTATCTACATAGAGAAATATTCATTTTGAATGGTTTGATATTTCATTTATTATTCAATGTTTGCTTGAACGCCATCTCTATTCTCTTTTGGTTTGGATGCTTGCTCTTTGTTCTGCTCCATGGTGACTCCCCAAACACTAATATATCCTTCTAACCTACCACACTCAATCTGGCAAACGGATCAGGAACTTGCTCACCCTTTTCCCTTGGTGTTGTTCCCTTGCTTCACCCCCCGCCTTACCTTTCCGCGTTACATTCTATCAAACATAGGCTTGCATTTATGAAGGCACGATTTAATGTGATCCCCTCGAATGTCCTCGACAGTAGGCTCTCGGGGGGAGTAAAATCCACCTATTGTACATGTGATGGCCGATCCCCGGAATCTCTGCTTCATATTACATTCGTATGCCCCCACTATCGAGACATAAGATCAAGATTCATCTCCCCTATTTCCCAGAGATTCCCTGGTTCACCGGATCAGCCTTTATTTCCTACTCCAGGATATACTCCGGATACTCTGGATCAGCCTTTATTTCCTACTCCAGGATATAGACCCTAATATAACCTCAAAGGTGGCAATTTTTTTTGCTGCAGTCGTGGCTGAAAAACGGAGGAAAAGACGGGTAACCCCTATGGCAGAGGATCACTAGTATTGACAGTATAGATTGTAGTAGATGGTGTACTGTCACATGATCTATCTATATTTGTAAAATTTACCCCCCTTTCTATGTGTATTTTAAATTGGTCTCCGACCACAATGAAAGCTATCTATCTATCTAACCTACCACAATGGTTGGGAAACCATCAGAGTTCCAACTGAGAAGAATACATCTGAAAGAAACATGGTGTCAGGGTTCCAAATAGCATCCGAAACTAAATCAGAATCCGAGGCAAAGTATTCCTCAAAGTTCCAATTTATTAACAGAGCCATGTTGGTACACCTGGGTGAAACCCGAATCTGAAGTCCTCTGCTGTTGAGTCCGGAGATTGAAGAGGCTCGAGACAGACTTTCAAGACAATAGCTCTTTATTCAACTATGTACAAGATCCAGCAAAGTGCCAGGCTGACAGCTAGCCCTTTTATAGGGAGCTGTCAGATGGCTCGACCAATCAGCGGCTTGCATTCTCCCGCTCAAATGGAGGACCTGGTTGTAACCAGGCACTCTTAATATGTAACATTCCGGTTTCACCACCCAGTTGAAAGTTCAAGCCCTTGCCCCCACACCCACAAATCCATCACGTTGTCCAATCTTCAATTGCCATGCTGGCAGAGTCCACCCATCTCCTTCCGTGCAGGTGCAGAGGCGCAGAGACAAAGGATGACCTTGGCTTCCTAGAAAGAATTTGTTATGGCTGCATGCCAGCAACTTCAAACAATCCTTCCTTCCCATTTTCCCACAATACAAAATGCGTAGTAGAATAGTATAAAGTGTGGCAGGCTTAAGATCCCAATTAAAATAGCTTCAGCCTGACACCGCGGACGACAGTGAGGAGGAGGTCTACCGGACAGATCTGAGGAGGGAAACTGAAGCCCAGAGCCTGCAACCGTGCTTTAGCTGTGGGGGTCCGCACCTACAAGCTACCTGCAGGTTCCGAGATGCCATTTGCCGGCGCTGCGAAAGACCTGGGCACCTTGCTAAGGTCTGCCGAGCAAACCAACCGTCCAGCAAGCGCGCCACATGGTTCCTCTCTACTAACCTGGCAGTAATGGTCAGTGGCAACCCAATCTGTTGAGAATTCTCTTTCCCCACACCAAATTTCCCAAATAAGAAGACAAAAAATGAAAGTCAATGAAGACTGCTCCGTATCAGTAGGTCATGTTATATGTTACTGTTCTCTCTATAATAGAACAGAATTATAACAGAATAACAGAGTTGGAAGGGACCTTAGAGGTCTTCTAGTCCAACCCCGTGCTCAAGCATTTCAGACAAGTGGCTGCCCAGTCTCTTCTTAAAAGCCTCCAGTGATGGAGCACCCTCAACTTCTGGAGGCAAGCCGTTCCACTGGTAAATTGTTCTCATTGATAGGAAATTTCTCCTTGGTTCTAGGTTGGTTCTCTCCTTGATTAATTTCCATCCATTGTATCTGTTGTTGCCTTGCTGTGCTTTGGAAAATAGGTTGACCTCTTCTTCTTCTTTGTGGCAGCCCCTCTTCTTCACTTGGTACTGTGGATTTCATAGCATTGAAAATTCTGGCCCAATTGGGACCTTAAGTCATTACAAAATTTTGTTTAAAGTCTAGCAAAATGTTGGAATTTTGCCAGTCAAACCTTCTGCAGCATTCCGCTCAGCTCCTAAATACAATTTGCAATTACAGAGTTAAATTATTTGCAACTATTCTTTTACCAATTTAGCGAACGGAAATGATACGTAGTCTTTTTGCTTTTAACACATTTGCTGACAAACAGAACATGATTGCAAGAGATTAAGACAAGCTGTAAGAGTTTACACAACAAATATGTTTTCGTCTTGCAGCTGGTTCCCAATTAGCTAATTCACAATCAAGCCAAAACACTTTTATGTAGATATTACATAAGGTCTCATCTCGTATCAGGTATCACGTAAGATTTTGCATCTTTCATTGGGCATTTCACAAGTTTTAAATTTCAGTGGAGTTATAATGGTAGATTTCTAGAACTTCAAAATACATAACAGATTTTCTGCAGTGTGGAAAAAAAATATTAAATCCGCCTTTCAGATGCCACATTCTGTATTAAAGCAATTCTGCTAACTTCTTTGATTTATAAATAAGAACCCGTGGCAGTTCTCAAACTGCCGATCTGACAGTTTCTATTTTGTAATATATTTGCTCTGAATATATAACATCGCAACTCCTGAGCACGACAGTTTAGTACCCAGGGATCTTGAAGCAAGCTGCAAAACACTTACTTCAAATCACAAAGAAAATTACATATTCCATAACATCTTTTACATTACCTATTCAAATTTCTGCGTGCATTTCTCTGTCTTTCTAGCTGGTGACTGCATGTTACAGTTGTTAACATTCCTTCCCCAAAAGAGCTTTAGCTTCCCAAAGGTGTGTGTGTGTGTTTGTGTCTACGTATGTTTGTATGTTTATGTATGTAGTCATCTCTCTTTTTCTCTGTTTGTATGTGTGTGCATGGAAAGCATAAAGATTGTTGAGCAGATTGCTTTGAAAGAAGTTTCTTTATTATATGGTGGATATATTTTTTTGGGGGGGAATTGTAAGCCGCCTGGAGTCAATTACATGTAAGTTAGGCAGCTATATAAATTTGTTTAATAAAATAAAATAAAATAATAAAATAAAATAAAATAATAAAATAAAAATAAATAAAAAATAAATAAAAATAAAATAAATAAATAAAATAAAATAAAATAATAATAATAATAATATAAAATATAAAATAATAAAACAAAACAAAACAAAACAATAAAATAATAAAATAATAAAATAATAAAATAATAAAATAATAAAATAATAAAATAATAAAATAATAAAATAATAAAATAATAAAATAAAAAAATAAAAAAATAAAATAAAATAAAAATAAATAAAAAAATAAATAAAATAAAATAAAATAAAATAAAATAAAATAAAATAAAATAAAATAAAATAAAATAAAATAAAATAAAATAATAAAATAAAATAAAATAAAATAAAATAAAATAAAATAAAATAATAAAATAAAATAAAATAAAATAAAATAAAATAAAATAAAATAATAATAAAATAAAATAATAATAAAATAAAATAAAATAAAATAAAATAAAATAAAATAAAAAATACACCTACTTTCTGTTTTCCCAGGCTAAAATATGTGGCAGTCAGGAAGCAAAAAGAAAAAAATGGCTTCCAAAACTGACAGCTTGTATTAATCAGGGGACATTCCTTTTATCTGTCCAAAAAGATTCCACACCTGTTTACACTCTGATTCAGGTGACTTGGGTGATGCACATAAATCCCCAAGTGGCCTCAATGACTCTCAGAGAGCTAACGACAAACCCTCAGAGCGCTAATGGCCAGATGACTACAAATAATATAAAACCTTCCATTCCCCATCAGTCAGTTAGAACTGAAGAAATGTCTTGGAAAGAAAAGAGAAATGTTTAAAAAAATAAACCTAAAAAATTCCAGTTTCCTTTGGGACAACCATGACTTAGATGATTGAGAATCTCCATAGACATTAGACCTGATCCTTTGATGTTTTGGAGTTGTTTTCAACATCTGAAATGTCCAGTTGACCTGGATAATTGAGACTGGATTAGGAGACTCTTCAGAAATTGCAGAATGGTACTAAAGTCATTTCATTTCCCATTCATGAGTTCTCCTGGCTCCATATTCTTCAGGTTTCATTCATGTGAAACAACAGACGTTGGCAGCGGCTAGAAATATATGTGCTGCATGGTAATTCCACCCGGAAAAAGCCAACGATTCTAAGCTACTCCGAAGGTTTATTTCCCTACTGCCTTGCACTCTTGATGGACTGGGGAGAAAGTTTATGAGCTATGTTCAGTTAATGAGATTCTTTTCTGACCTCAGGAAAACACCACCACTTTATATGCTGCCTTTTGGTAAATGAAGTTAGCCTGGTGTTTTTTTCAGTCCTTTCCCCAGTGAACACTGCTACTAATTTATACTACATCAACCTAAATTGTAAAACATAAATGGATTGGAGTGGGAAGGGGAGGAGGGACTGTAGCTATAAAAGTCTGGAACCATGCTTTGGATATAAAAGACCACTATATACAACCTTATAAAAGAGAAAAATGGAAGTCAACAGCTCGTGAAGTGCCACAGCTTTGTGCATCATCTCAAACATGTGTTGTTGTCTCCATAAAAGAAATGAGTCACTTGAAATACAGGCATAGCTTTCCAAATCTTCCCTTAAAATGAAGATGGATTGCAGAAGACCAGTTCCTGGCTAAGGCTGAAACTAATCTCAGATACAGCAGGACGCTCTTTGGCACGCCCCTCTATATTTATCCAATTGTTTTTGGATCATTAGTGAGGATAAACAGAAGGTCCTAAATTGGACTGACCACTATGACGTAGTGACAATAAATCTCACAGAGGCGAAATAGATCGTTCTTCCGGAATTCAGACATTAGAAATAAAACCAGAGTTTAAAGGTCTAATTAAAATATTTATTTCAGTACAAAAACAATAAAATCTCATTTGTTTACGTCTCTGCTATAAAATGTGACTTCCTCAGTCAGAAGCCAGAAGAAGAAGAAAAGAATGGAGTTTCAGGGATGCACGCATGCGTACAAGAACATATCAATCACGTGCTCAGGAATGAACCATTATATTAAATAGGGTTGCAGCTCCCTGCATATACATACAACTGACAATAAATCACACCGTGACACACTATTTTTTTAGTAAAAGGCTACCAAGCCATAAATCTAAGGGTAAAACATACAAAGAACAGTGGCTGGAATTGGGTATGTCTAGTTTAATGAAAAGAGGGACTAGGGGAGACATGATAGCAGTGTCCCGATATCTCAGGGGCTGCAATAAAGAAGAGGAGTCAGGCTATTCTTCAAAGCACATGAAGGCAGGACAAGAAGCAATGGGTGGAAACTCATCAAGGAGAGAAGCAACTTAGAACTAAGGAGAAATTTCCTGACAGTGAGAACAATTAATCAGTGGAACAGCTTACCTCCAGAAGTTGTGAATGCTCCAACACTGGAGGTTTTTAAGAAGAGATTGGACAACCATTTGTCTGAAATGGTATAAGGCAGTGATGGTGAACCTTTTCAGCACCGACTGCCAAAAAGGGAGCACTTTGCGCGCATGCTTCACTCATCTGGGCCGCGACCAGGAAGAGGAGCTGCCTAGGATGCATGCGCATGCTGCAAAATGAACTTCCGGTTTCCAGTGCGTGCATGCACACCACCCAGGAACTCTTTCGGTTACTGCCGCACATGCGCACACGCCTATCAGCTGACCAGCGCTGGAAAATGGAAGACTAGCTCTTCCATTTTTGGCACTGCCGCATGCACAAAGGCCAGCTGATCGTCGCATGTGCATGCGGGCCAGAAACCCAGAAGAGGAACAGGCGATGCTGTGTGTGTGCCAGGTTACATGACTGCATGTGCCACTTTGGGCACGTGTGCCATAGGTTTACCATCCTAACTGTTACAGTGGAGCAGCTAAGCATCATCTACCATCCTGTCATGTGATGGCCTAGATGTTGGGGGTGGAGGAGCAGGGAGGTGAAAACAAGCTGATGAACTGGCGCAAAGTCAATGAAGGAATTGAGTTTTGGAGCGGGCGAAAGATACAATGTCTGGCAAACTAAGTAAGATATCATCAGTTTGTATCTGAAGAGGTGAGGGAAGCTGAGGAACATCAAAGAGATCCAGAGTAATGGGAAGCTCACCATAGATGGTGAAGGACTGGACTTTGAGGTTCTCCCTAATTTACTGAAAAGGGAGAAGAAGATGCAAAGAAGACATAGGAAGAAGATCAACGAGGGGGGAAAAAAATGATGACCCAGGAATTGGAACTTAGACAAAAAAGGGACTTGCCACTGGTTACGTAGAGATTACTAAGTGTACCTGCTTAAAGATCTTAGCCTAGGCTGTTTCTCACGGAAGAATTATTTGAAATTAATCAGCTTTGTAGCTGTTCCATGGATTATCTTGGACAGTTAATCTGTTTAGCAAATGTCATTGACTTTCATTAAAGTGTTAGCCTTCATTTTCATTAGGTAGAACAGCTTTCATTTGCCTAACGTTTTTTTTTCCGCCCCTCTGCCATATCAGAAGCCACATTTTTTATTTATTTTTTATTTTTTTAAGAAAAAGTTTGGTCTCTGTAGAAGTAGCAAATGGTGTCACAGAGAAGCCACAGGATTCAATACACTACACCGTTAGCAGAGAGTATCTGGAGGGAAAAAAAGAGAGGAGATATAGAAAGAGTACCATGACAACAGGTCCTTATCACAACAGTTTTCAAATAAGCTATGCAATTGTTTGGAATAAAAGCTACATTAATGTGAGTTTTCAATCACGTTTATTTCGGCGGCGCTGAAGGTTGCATAATGTACCAAAAAAAAAAGGTTTCTTTGTTTGTTTTTTTTACTTTGAAAATGGGTTTTAAATGCCATCTCTAACACATTGAGCGTTCGACTGAAATCAAGGAGCGATTCAGATTAGACACTCAGCATCCCTCTCGCAATATTATTCTCTCATTCTCCAACACATTCAGAAGGGGCAGCTCATGTTTTGGGGAGGTGGTGCACCACTGATTAACAGATGCTGCCGGAGAGGAGAAGGCCATTTTGATCTATTTATGTGCGGTTTGCACCTGGCACTTTGTAAGTAAAGCAGAGGCAAATCCTTGCTGCCAGGAGATTATAATAAAAAAGCCACGTGGAGGGAGAACCATGTTGGGGTGGGGTGGGGGAGATGAAAGCAATATTAAGGAATATTGGGGAAATTGCAGTGATGTTTGGTCATAGGCAGTGATGCAGTTATTTTGTTATAGAACCTAGGGCTAATCATATAATAGCAGGAGGATCTTAAGAAAGCCAAATGTCATTGTTCAAAAGGGTGAAATAACTATCATCCATCCACCCATTGCCACCATAATAGTATAATGAATGTTTAAACAATGTGAAGACAAATTCCTTCCTTCCTTCCTTCCTTCCTTCCCCACCATGACTGTATATAGACTCTTGGCCTATAAGTGTTTAAACACTGTAAAGACAACTTCCTTCCTTCCTTCCTTCCTTCCTTCCTTCCTTCCTTCCTTCCTTCCTTCCTTCCTTCCTTCCCCACCATGACTGTATACAGACTCTTGGCCCATAAGTGTTTAAACACTGTAAAGACAACCCTAACCCTAACCCTAACCCTAACCCTAACCCTAACCCTAACCCTAACCCTAACCCTAACCCTAACCCTAACCCTAACCCTAACCCTAACCCTAACCCTTCCTTCCTTCCTTCCTTCCTTCCTTCCTTCCTTCCTTCCTTCCTTCCTTCCTTCCTTCCTTCCTTCCTTCCTTCCTTCCTTCCTACCTACCTACCTACCTTCCTCTCCCACTCCCCCAGCCCTGATGCATCTTTCACTGTTGAACAGGCAAGCTTTGAAGCAAAGAATTTATCAAACGTATGTCCACTCCCTGTAAAATGAATGGTGTCCCCAATGGGGAATTCTGTATCAGAAGCCAAGCGATGGAGACACAACAGAAGGAACAGGGCTGATAAATATTGTCTCCATCATCCCCGCCTGAGCTTTCAATCAGACAAGAAAGCATCTCAGTAGCTCTTGACATCAGACAAGTTAAAACTGCAGATGATACAGATGATAAACAGCAACAACAAAGATAATTACCTCGCTCTCTTCATAACACTAGAATTCATCATCGAATGCGTTATTAGTTAGTGGAATGCTCTGCTCCAGGACAAGGCAACATCTATTAGGTAATATTAATAATAAGCATTCATTTTCATTTTCAATAAATGAGCACTCAAAGAGGAAGAGGCCAACAGGTTTCATCCTTTGCACTGCCCGTGGTAAATTCCATCCTACAATCTAGATTTTCTTTTTTTTAAAAAAAATCCATATTGGCTACTTTTAAAAAACATGTAAGGTTTTTTGTTGTTTATATCTCAGACTACAGTGAAAGCATTTTTATCTGCGTGACTTTGAATTGTTTCCTAGAATACTAATTTCTTCTTTCGACGTAGAGATGTAAAGTTTTCATGTAAATCTGCTCTGCATTGAGGCTGCATTCTGCCCATCTTATTTCATTCTGTTCTTGTTTAAATGTTGATTTTAAAACCGTGTATGTTTTTTTTCTTCACTAGCAAGCGTTCCTGGAAAACAAGATGGTTTGGTTTGGTTTGTTTGTTTAAATTGAGGAAACATCACATTTATTGCAAGCCAAAGCTTCCATTAATATTTGCAAATGTAGGCTTACTTTGCAATAGCATAGACCTTTTTTTCTAAAAAAAAAAAAGTTAACTTACCATACTATTTTTTTTTTCATACATTTTTCCTAATATACTATTCCTTTTGGATTATTTTCCCCAAATAGAGCTGAGGTGGCGCAGTGGTTAGAGTGCAGTACTGCAGGCTACTTCAGCTGACCGTTAGCTGCAGTTCAGCAGTTCAAATCTCACCGGCTCAAGGTTGACTCAGCCTTCCGAGGTGGGTAAAATGAGGACCCAGATTTTGGGGGGCAATAGGCTGAACTCTGTAAACCGCTTAGAGAGGGCTGTAAAGCACTATGAAGCGGTATATAAGTCTAAGTGCTATTGCTATTGCCCTTCCTTCCTTCCTTCCTTCCTTCCTTCCTTCCTCCCTCCCTCCCTCCCTCCCTCCCTCCCTCCCTCCCTCCCTCCCTCCCTCCCATTGCCAGCAGTTCGATCCTGACCGGCTCAAGGTTGACTCAGCCTTCCGAGGTGGGTAAAATGAGGACCCAGATTTGGGGGGGCAATAGGCTGAACTCTGTAAACCGCTTAGAGAGGGCTGTAAAGCACTATGAAGCGGTATATAAGTCTAAGTGCTATTGCTATTGCCCTTCCTTCCTTCCTTCCTTCCTTCCTTCCTTCCTTCCTTCCTTCCTTCCTTCCTTCCTTCCTTCCTTCCTTCCTCCCTCCCTCCCTCCCTCCCTCCCTCCCATTGCCAGCAGTTCGATCCTGACCGGCTCAAGGTTGACTCAGCCTTCCGAGGTGGGTAAAATGAGGACCCAGATTGTTGGGGGCAATAGGCTGACTCTGTAAACCGCTTAGAGAGGGCTGTAAAAACACTATGAAGTGGTATATTGCTAAATACAGGTGTTCCTTTTGCAAATTATTCTGCAGAAGGGGATGAAATTCCGACTCTTATACTTGATTGTGTGTGAGCATACATGCAGCTACAATAGGGTTATAACCCTATTGTTAAAAGCACGGTTGGTTTTCATTAGATTCTTTAAAAGCTGTTTCTTTGCAAATTGTGAACACCAGAGACATCCTGCGGGTGGGGGAATTACACTCTTGGCAATGCAAATTCCATTCATTTTGTATATGCAAAAGGACCAGCAAGTCGCATTGTTATGGTAATGCAATCCTCATTTCGTGATTTTGATGAAAGCATCAGATCGGCGCAGAAACCTTTTGTAAACACACTTAAACCCACCAAAATTTACATTTTCTTCTGATTGTGTAATGATTATACTACCTGACCTCTCAGATCAAAAAGGGGTTTGAAACAGCATGGATATTCATGCGGAAATGAATTTGATCCATTGATAATTCTGCCCAGTGCAACCGCATTCAAGCATTTTAAACATGGGTGGGTTTATTTACGCTAAGTTTCTCCTCCTTTCTGTTCGGACAGGAGGCTCGAGCTAATTGAGGCACGCAACTGGGCGTGCATAAGTGCACCAGCGTGCCTACCATCCCTGCCCTAATGTTCCCTCTTATCAGTACCCATCTTATGTATATAAACAATGTTATATATATGTATATTACCAATACGTACTTGACAAATAAATAAATAAATAAAAATTAACAGATGCATATGATAATAGAACAATTAACTAGTGGTACAACTTGCCTCCAGAAGTTGTGAATTCTCCAACACTGGAAGTTGTTAAGAAGAAATTGGATAACCATTTGTATAGGGTTTCCTGCCTGATCAGGGGGTTGGACTAGAAGACCTCCAAGGTCCCTTCCAATTCTGTTATTGTGTTCTATTCTATGCCAAAAAATAAGAAGACAAATACAGAGTGGCTTGTACAAAATCAATACATTAAAATCCAATGCTTTCTTTTTTTAAAAAAAGTTCAAGCATCTCTACTTTGTAGTTGGCAAAATGCTTATAATAAAAGTCTTTGGGGTGTATGGGGTGCTCAAGGAGGGGTAGCACCTCTGGTGTAGGGGCATGTCGTGTCCTTTTACGGCAGCTCATTTTATGGCAGCTTTTAAGGGCAGCTCGTTCACCTTTGGTCCCCACCTGTCACTCAGCTCTCACCTGTGGCTCCTAGCAGCTGTAGCATGCGCAGCGGCCACACCCCGGGCAACAGCTTCAACAGGCTGGCCAAACCAGGTTGAGAGTAGCCGTTGGGTCATCGACCTTCAGTGAGATAGGGACTTGTCTATCCCGAGCATGCGAAGACAGATTCCGGCGGACTGAACGGATGAAATCTATTAGAATAGGACAACGGTCATGAAGGCGGTCTCTGCAAGCGATGTGGTACGCTAAGAGCACGGCAAGACAGCAAAGACGCCCTGGTCAACCACTGCGCCCAGCCCATCTCCAACTGTCTCAACTCTTGTCCTGCTATTTGGAGCAAGATGGAATCTGGGAAGAGAGAGTGAGGCTGACTATGCACACACCTCCCTCACTTTAATCCAATTTACGCGCAAGTCTTGACATCCCCCCCAATTGATAGATGTCAAGGTCCTCTTCGAATACGATGGACGAACATCATAATAAAAGTCTTTGTGAAATATTCCACCTGATGAAGCTGGATGATCATAGAACCATAGGGCTGGAAGACCTAGAAGATCATCTAGTCCAACTCAATAGTCCTTATACCTTCCCAGACAAAATGGTTGTCCAATCTTTTCTCGAAATCCTTCGGTAATGGAGCAGCCACAACTCCGGGAGGCAAGCTATTCTACTGCTTAACAGTTCTCACGGTCAGGAAATTCCTCCTTATTTTCTAAGCTTGGTTTCCCTTTGATGAGCTTCCACCCCATTGCTTCTTGTCCTGCCCCCAGATGCTATGAAGAATAGAATAGAACAGAACAGAACAGAATAGAATAGAAAATAAAATAGAATAGAAAATAGAATAGAATAGAATAGAATAGAATAGAATAGAAGAGAAGAGAAGAGAAGAGAAGAGAAGAGAATAGAAGAGAATAGAATAGAAGAGAATAGAATAGAGAATAGAATAGAATAGAATAGAATAGAATAGAGAATAGAATAGAATAGAATAGAATAGAATAGAATAGAATAGAATAGAATAGAATAGAATAGAGAATAGAATAGAATAGAATAGAATAGAATAGAATAGAATAGAATAGAATAGAATAGAATAGAATAGAGAATAGAATAGAATAGAATAGAATAGAATAGAAAATAGAATAGAATAGAATAGAATAGAATAGAATAGAGAATAGAATAGAATAGAATAGAATAGAATAGAATAGAATAGAATAGAATAGAATAGAATAGAATAGAAAATAGAACAGAATAGAAAGGAAAATAGAATAGAAAATAGAATAGAATAGAATAGAAAATAGAATAGAATAGAATAGATTAGAATAGAATAGAATAGAATAGAGAATAGAATAGAATAGAATAGAATAGAATAGAGAATAGAATAGAGAATAGAATAGAATAGAATAGAATAGAATAGAATAGAATAGAATAGAATAGAATAGAAAATAGAACAGAATAGAAAGGAAAATAGAATAGAAAATAGAATAGAATAGAAAATAGAATAGAATAGAATAGAATAGATTAGAATAGAATAGAATAGAATAGAGAATAGAATAGAATAGAATAGAATAGAATAGAATAGAATAGAATAGAGAATAGAATAGAATAGAATAGAATAGAATAGAATAGAATAGAAAATAGAACAGAATAGAAAGGAAAATAGAATAGAAAATAGAATAGAATAGAATAGAAAATAGAATAGAATAGAATAGATTAGAATAGAATAGAATAGAATAGAATAGAATAGAATAGAATAGAATAGAGAATAGAATAGAATAGAATAGAATAGAATAGAATAGAATAGAATAGAATAGAGAATAGAATAGAATAGAATAGAATAGAATAGAATAGAGAATAGAATAGAATAGAATAGAATAGAGAATAGAATAGAATAGAATAGAATAGAGAATAGAATAGAATAGAATAGAGAATAGAATAGAATAGAATAGAATAGAATAGAATAGAATAGAGAATAGAATAGAATAGAATAGAATAGAATAGAATAGAATAGAATAGAATAGAATAGAATAGAAAATAGAACAGAATAGAAAGGAAAATAGAATAGAAAATAGAATAGAATAGAATAGAAAATAGAATAGAATAGAATAGAATAGAATAGAATAGAAAATAGAACAGAATAGAAAGGAAAATAGAATAGAAAATAGAATAGAATAGAAAATAGAATAGAATAGAATAGAATAGAATAGAATAGAATAGAATAGAATAGAATAGAATAGAATAGAATAGAATAGAAAATAGCAGAGTTGGAAGGGACCTTGGAGGTCTTCTAGTCCAACCCCCTGCTTAGGCAGGAAACCCTACACCACTTCAGACAAATGGTTGTCCAACAATAAATTGACCCCCTGGGACAACCCTTCAAGTATTGGAAGACTTGATGATCAAAGATGTGGTAATTTAAGAAGGAAGCCCAGACTGCAGACTGGAGAGCAGGCCAGGGATGCTTTGCGAGTTGACACGGACAAGTTCCTTTTGTCTTATCTTAATGTGTATTATTTGGTTATCATGAAAACCACTGGCAAAACATTCTGCATGCCGAACTTTTAACAATCTTGATTCCGGAAAGGTTTTCTTCTTTGTAAAGTGTGAAAGGCGCTGCAACAGTGTCAAATTAAGTCAGAGGCTTACATGCGATAATTCGAGAAAGCTTCGGATGCAAATATTTGCTCTCCGGAAAGAAAACATCGATAGATACGGTGCAAAGAGTTTAATAGGTAATTATGGTCTCTTGCAACATCTCATCCTACCTCAAGGCCAATGAAAATCCCAGTCAAGACTTATTTTTAGCCAAGCCTGTTTGTGTTGGTGTGTGTGTGTGTGTGTGTGTGTGTGCATCCATGTGTGTGTGCATCCATGTGTGTGTGTGTGTGCATCCATGTGTGGCTTCAGTTAGCCCTTCAGTTTGTATTTCTTGTCCTCTGCAAGTTTGTCTTTACAGCATTTTGATTCTTAGAGTTATACAGGTAGTCCTTGACTTACAACAATTCACTTAGTGACCGTTCAAAGTTATGACAGCACGGAAAAAAATGACTTATGACTGTTTTTCACACTTATGACCGCTGCAGCATATCTATGGTCACGTGATCGGATGCTTGACAACCGACTCACATTTATGACGGCCGCAGTGTCCTGGAGTCACATGATCCCCTTTTGCGACCTTCTGACAAGCAAAGTCAACCGGGAAACCAGATTCACTTAACAACCGTGTGACTAATTTAAGAGCTGCAGTGATTCCCTTAACGAATGTGGGGAGAAAAGTCGCAAAATGGAGCAAATTCGCTCAACTAATTTCTCACTGAACAACATACATTTTGGGCTCAGTTGTGGTCGTAGGTTGAGGACAGCCTGTACAAGCATCTTAGGAGAAAGCAGGGAGCAAATCTGAAATTGTGTTAGAAGGAAGACCAGGGTTTCAAAATTTGTAGGAGAAGCAGTTCCTTTGAGAAAGTAGGACTATGGTGGAAAAATATATGTGAATTATTTATTTATTTATTTGTGAGATTTATATACCGCCTCACAGTGCAAGCACTCTCCAAGCGGTTTACACCAGTAAGCAATGTATATTTATATTGCCCCCAACAATCTGGGTCCTCATTTTACCTACCTCGGAAGGATGGAAGGCTGAGTCAACCTTGAGCCTGGTGAGATTTGAACCACTGACCTGCGGATCACAGTCAGCTAAAGTGGCCTGCAGTACTGCCTCTAACCGCTGGGCCACCTCGGCTGTGCACCTTACTATGACAAGCATAAGAATAACAACTAAAGTAGGCAAGAAATAGGTACCAAACCTCACCATAACAACCTTTGCTTTACCATCTTAACAATGATCTATTGAAAGTATGTTAGCAAAAGAAAAATCAGGGTTAACTACTAGTTTATTATATCGCGTGGAACAAATTTTATGATTGCTTGAGAAAGAATAAGTAAACGATGATGTGTAATTCTTATTTATAGAATTAACTAAAATAGAATCTTACTGTTTAAATTAATTATGTATAGAAGTAGTAAGAATATGGTATATATTTAAAGACCAAGTTAACAAATAGAAAAAGTGCACGCAGACAAATAGAAATGTAAATATATTTATTTATGGATAATATAAATATTGATACTCTCCGATGAAAGCTTATTGCATATAAGGGGATAGTATACCCCTATTTGCTTGCTTTGTGTGGGTCTTGTTGTAGGTTGTATTTTTATGTGTGTTTAATAAAACATTTAATTTAAAAAAAGAGAGAGAAAGTAGGACTATGGCTTCCCTGTCTTCTGTCCTTGAAGCGGAGAAGTTAAACAGGTAAATAATCAGTATCGGCCATGAATTTACAGTCTCAAACTAGACATATCAGTAGAAGGCAAAATCACAAATCTGTGTCTTGTTTACTTTGGCCATGTCACAGGGGTGAAATGCTACCAGTTCGGTCTCGTTCGGGCATACCGGGAGCAGCGGCCGCCGGTGGCTCAGAGAACCAGTAGCTGTGGCAGCACGAGGCTCCACCCACCCACCTGGACGTCAGCATTTTCTTTTTTTAACCCTCTGCACATGCGCAGAGGGTGAAAAAGTGCACGCAGTGGTGGCGCACGCGGGCACAAAGCGCGCACTTCCGAACAGGTATGGAAGGTAAGTAGATTTCACCGCTGCCATGTCGTGTGGAGGAATTCACTGGAGGAAGCGATTATGTTGGGTAGAGTTAACAGTAAAAGGGAACCAGGCCATCAAAGGACATGGTGTGGCTGGAGGTCACCAAAGCTGACAACAGCCAGAGCTTAGAACAACTCAAAAAAGTAGTGCAAGATCAGAAGAGGCGGAGAGACATGGCCCACAGAATGGCCAAGAGTCAGACAGGACTGAATGGATAACACCATCATCCTCATTAGAGTTTGAAACAGACAAGCTTAGGATAGTGTGAAAAACAATCCTAACACTATCCATGGTTCCTCATTCCAATAGCAGTAGCAATAGCACCTAGACTTATATACCGCTTTACAGTGCTTTACAGCCCTCTCTAAGCAGTTTACAGAGTCAGCATATTGCCCCTAACAATTTTGGGTCCTCATTTTACCCACCTTGGAAGGATGGAAGGCTGAGTCAACCTTGAGCCTGGTGAGATTTGAACTGCCAAATTGCAGTCAGCCGGCAGTCAGCGGAAGTAGCCTGCAGTATTGCAGTCTAACCACTGCGCCATCATGGCTCATGAGGCTACAATTACTTTTCCTTCATCTGTTAGTAGAACTCACTCTAGGTCTGCAGGTTCAAGTTCAACCAAGTCCATATTTCCTGGTGAATTGGTAGACACTGAAAATCCATGGTGAGGGATGCTTCTTCCTAGCTCACCATCCAAATCTACAATCTGTGAAACCCATTACATGGAAAAAGACACGTGTAATAAGGTTAATTAAGCATTGTGATGACAATTAGGTAGCATTTGTTGACTTACATAACAAATAACATCAATCATATCTGATCTAACTTTAAGAAATAACATTTTTAATTGGAAACAAGCTTAAATCATTTAGATTTTTTTAAAAATTAAGCACTGGTATCATGCTAAGCCTCCTTCCGTTCAATGAACATATCTTAATAATGACATCATCTATACTGGGATAAACTTTCCAAGCAGATATCTAAGCTAGGGGCAAAGTTTCTTCTGTAATGTGCTTTCAAGGGAGATAATACCTTATCAGCTGATGTCTAACCTCAATAAAAATTAATGGGAAGCCTCCATCTGTGTTAATAAGAGCTGCTTTGGGCCATAAAACAGGATGTGTTTCATAAAAGTGTCACTGCTTGATTCCATTTGCACAATATTTATGGGAAAAGCTCACACTGAAAAGCCATCCTTAACTTGCACACCTCCCAGGACAAGGTTTTAAAGACTAACTTTCCACACACACACACACACCCCTTCACCAGGCTCAAAATTGCTGTTAGGTGATGGGTGGAAGGAAGGAGATCCAGAATGACTGGGTAAAAATCCCAGTCAGCAAAGATCTCATTTCATTCCCATTTTAAGAACAGCAATGTTGAATTGTTGACAGTAGTGCGGTTAGGAGGAGAATTCAGTGGCCAATGTCTGGGGTTCTTGTATTTCATGATCTTACAGATTAGATTAGATTAGAATTCTTTATTGGCCAAGTGTGATTGGACACAGAAGGAATTTGTCTTTGGTGCATAAAATAAAAGATAGGAATAGAATAGAATAGAATGGAATGGAATAGAATAGAATAGAATAGAATAGAATAGAATAGAATAGAATAGAATAGAATAGAATAGAATAGAATAGAATAGAATAGAATAGAATAGAATAGAATAGAATTCTTTATTGGCCAAGTGTGATTGGACACACAAGGAATTTGTCTTTGGTGCATATGCTCTCAGTGTACATAAAAGAAAAGATACATTCATCAAGAATCATAAGGTTGTCATAGGGTACAAATAAGCAATCAAATAATATTAGGAACTAGTCAATATAAATCGTAAGGATTCAAGCAACAAGTTACAGTCATACAGTCATAAGTGGGAGAAGATGGGTGATAGGAACAATGAGAAGATTAATAGTAATAGTAATGCAGTCTTAGTGAATAGTTTGACAGTGTTGAGGGAATTATTTGTTTAGCAGAGTGATGGCGTTCAGGAAAAAAACTGTTCTTGTGTCTAGTTGTTCTGGTGTGCAGTGTTGTTTTGAGGGTAGGAGTTGAAACAATTTATGTCCAGGATGTGAGGGGTTTGTAAATATTTTCACAGCCCTCTTTTTCACAGCACCTCTGAGCCGAGGTGGCGCAGTGGTTAAAAGCAGCACTGCAACCTTCAGCTGATTGCTAGTTTAGCAGTTCAGCTGTTCAAATCTCACCGGCTCAAGGTTGACTCAGCCTTCCATCCTTCCGAGGTTGGTAAAATGAGGACCCAGATTGTTGGGGGCAATATGCTGAACTCTGTAAACCGCTTAGAGAAAGCTGTAAAGCACTATGAAGCGGTCTATAAGTCTAAGTGCTATTGGTATTGCTATTGCTATTTTGACTCGTGCAGTATCTAATTCTTGTTCTGTTGCTCTGTTATTCAATAGAAACGCTGAAACGCTGAATCAACCTTGAGCCTGATGAGATTCGATCTGCCAAACTGCTGGCAGCCGGTGATCAGCAGAAATAGCCTGCAGTACTGCACTCTAACCACTGCGCCACCGTGACTCTTACCTGAGCCAACCTGGTGCCAATGACCTCTCCCAGTCCTGATTTGCTAGTCTTGAAATGGCATGTTCTTTAAAAAAAAAACCGTGCACAGCATTGTGCAGTGTTGAGGCTGAAGTCTAAAGCGAGCTAGTCTCTCACTCGTGTTGCCACGTACAGGAGTTGGTTGTCTTACAAAGGACTCAGACAGATGCCTCCTCAGCTTTAATGATATTGCTAATCAACACACTTATTCTCCAAGGCTGCTTGTGCTTTACGTTCCTGTCATGCTATTCCCCTTGTCACTGCTGCCTGCTATTTTTAAGCATTTGGACTTAATCGTGTTTCCTTCATTACCAACTTCCAGTTTAACTCTTTTGATGCAGCTGAGGCAGCTTTAGCAGACTGCGTCCAGGAAGGGGGAAGAATTCTTTACAATGCACTGATGGGAATAATAATAATAATAATAATAATAATAATAATAATAATAATAATAATAATAATAATAATAATAATAATAATAATAATAATAATAATAATAATAATAATAATAATAATAATAATAATAATAATAATAATAATAATAATAACTGATGAAACTGTAGCCCATGTGCTCAGCTGCTGCAAGAAAATCGCGCAGACTGATTACAAATTACGACACAACTCTGTTGCACAAATGATCCACTGGAATTTATGCAAAAATTATAACATCCATACTGCTACAAACTGGTGGGAACACAAGCCTGAAAAAGTCACTGAAAATCAGATGGTCAAGATCTTGTGGGATTTTCGTATACAAACAGACAAGGTACTGGCGCATAATACACCAGACATCACGCTGGTCGAGAACAACAAGGTGACTATAATTGATATTGCAATACCAGGAGATAGCAAGGTCGATGAAAAGGAACACGAAAAAATCGCAAAATACCAGGACTTAAAAATCGAAATTCAACGATTATGGCACAAACCAGCAGTGGTAATTCCAGTGGTGATTGGAACACTGGGTGCTATCCCAAAAGCATTGGAATTACATTTAAAACAGCTCAAAATTGACAAAATCACCATCAGTCAAATGCAGAAAGCCGCACTGCTCGGTTACGCACATATACTTCGAAAATACATTATGACGTCCTAGGCCCCTGGGTGGGGCTCGACTAGTAATCAATGCCAAATCTGGCGAAACAACTGGCCGCTGTGATACAATTGTATAATAATAATAATAATAATAATAATAATAATAATAATAATAATAATAATAATAATAATAATAATAATAATAATAATAATAATAATAATAATAATAATAATAATAAATAAATAAATAAAAAACAAACAAACAAAAAACAACCATTAAGCAAAGAGGCCAATCACTCAATCCGAGCCCGTCTCGATGACCCATTAGGGACCCTTCAGGAATAAAACGCTTTGAAAAAAAAGTCTCCCAAGTTAAGACAAACCTCAAATTAAAAAACCAAAACCAAAATGAGACTTGAAGCCTGAACCACCTACTGGAACCTTAAAAAGAAATAAAAGCCAACTCATTCAAATGTCAAATTTACGTCGAATCTCTTTTTTTTAAATACCTGGACTTCTCGGGTGTGATACGCAATGATCAGCCCCAATAAAATCGTGGTGGAGAGGCTAATGAGAGGCCACAAGAATATTATGAGAAAGATACATGGGTGGACCAAATTTGGAGAGGATATTTTCACGCATGGCTCTGAGATATGAAAACAAAGGTCTATGGCAACTACTATAAAGAGAGCCTATATCTCCATCTTTAACACAAAACCCGGAATCGTCCCGACCCATTTCACATTCCTTGCCTCCTACCTTTAAGCGAGTTGTTAAAAATAGCTTGAAAGTTGCTTTATTTCTTTTGAAAGTGTTTGGTGCTAGAAAAAGCATTGATCCAAACCATATTAAGCAGTATAATATGAAGTTACTACAAATATGACATTGTTACTGGGGTTGCTTGGGTGCATTTATTTACTTTGTCTTTGGGTTTTTACAGCCGGTGAACGAAATAAAATGTGACTTTACTTTCAAAAGATAAATCAATACTTTTCCTGTCCAGGAGGGTTGGGTGGGTTAACTGATTCCTGGCTCTAAATAATAATGTTTTCCATCTTCATTTATGTACTTGCTGGAAAATCATTTCTGAAAACATTGTATATGTACACATAATAAATGTGTAAGGTGCAACTGTGTGCAGCTTCAGTTCACAAGTTTTTATTATCGTTCACTTCTGCAATATGCATGTGGGCCACACGTTTAAGTGATAAGTTAAGCAATTATGAACCCAGAAATCACAAATATGAGAATTTCTCTTTCTGGGACACCCATGTGTGTAGTCATATACAGAATCTGAGCTATTTGTAGTTCTTCTGTCATAATTACTGTTACCATGTACATTTGCAATCTACAATGATTAATAGGCAATCTTAAATAACTATTTAAGCATCCCTAATTAAAATAATAGATGATAAAGATCATATAATTGTTAGCAATTAAGTTATTGGATTTTAATACAGGGGATGTGCAAGCTTGAATCCAAAACTTGATGCAATATTACATTTTTTGAAGCTGGGTAAGACTAGGGAAAAATGTTTAATGCAATGGTATTTCCTGGTTATCCCTTCCATTTATTTGGCACAATGACAAAACAACCCACATTATCTTTTTCAAACACATATTAGTGACTCCAATCATCGAAAACAGGGCTTAAAGCATGTAGAAAATGAGTAGAAAGGGACATAATATAGAGAATGAAAAATGAATGAAAAAAAATCTCTGGTTTTGGGTCATTATATGCACATTTGAGTATATAATGGATCAGCATGTTAATGTTAATATTTTCTTATGCGCAATATGGTGTCTAGTGGCTTTGCTTCAAAGGACCGAATTAAGCAATGGAAAACAAAAGAAAGTTGACTTTAGATAATGCCTGGCTTAATGACCTCTTTAGAGTTGCTGTTACCATTAATTAAATAAGAAATATTCAAAGCAGAATCTGGAATTCTATATTTAGAAGAGTGCATTGATACCAGCGGGTCATCAGTCAATGCTAGCTGAGATCTCGTCGACTCGCTATTCGCGGTCCTCGGGGAAGAGTTGGCTAATTGAACCTGGGGGCATTACAGCTTGGAACCAAAGTACCAACTGAACAAAAAGAGAAATGAATTAACTTCACTTTTCGGTGAGCTCTCCCATCACATATCCAAAGAAATCTTGCAGTTCAGTAAGAATATACTTAAAGGTAAAGGTAAAGGTTCTCCTTTACCTTTAAATATAGTCATTCCTGACTCTAGAGAGCGGTGCTCATCTCTGTTTCAAAGCCGAAGAGCCAGCGCTGTCTGAAGACGTCTCAGGGGTCAAGTGGCTGGCATGACTCAATGCCAAAGGCGCATGAAATGCTGTTACCTTACCACCAAGCTGGTCCCTATTTTTCTACTTGCATTTTTACATGCTTTTGAACTGCTAGCTTGGCAGAAGCTGGGGCAAGTAACGGGAGCTCACTCCGTTACACGGCGCTAGGGATTCGAACCGCTGAACTGCCGACCTTTCTGATTGACAAGCTCAGCGTCTTAGCCACTGTGTCCCCTATAAGAATATACTTACTGAAGAAGTAAGTAAGAAGGATGGTGAATAAGAAAGATACAGATAAAGGTATGTTGTAATTTGATGGTTTATTGAATGGCACGGTGGCCTAGAGGTGGAACTCTTGCCTCACAATCAGGAGGTTGTGAGTTCAATCCTAGGCAGTGGCTGATGTTCCTCTTTCTGGTCGCAATGAGTAATTATCTGTTGCAAATTAAGCATAGGTATCAGGAAGGCCAGTAAATGCTTGAGCTCCATTCAGTTGTCCCGACTCCACCCCAATGCAAGGGATTATAGGGTTATTAAAAGAAAAGAAAATAACTAGATGGTTTATTGATTGATTAGTTGTATGACCATATCAAATATGAAACTAAAATTACAGGATATAACTCCAGGATAAAATAGATCAAAGAAAAATACAATGATAAAATACCTATGTGTTAAAAAAACAAAGAGTCAACATTCATGTATATAAACCAATCTATAAACCCATGAGAGGGGAGGGAGGGGGAAGGGGAGGAGGAGGAGGGTTGCCGGAGCCTTAGTGCAGGAGCGAAGCGGTCCTGTACCTGCCTTTGCACCACATTTGCATGTAAGGCAGCCTTCACTTCCTGTCACTTTGGGCTGGAGCTTACGCCCTCCCTGCTTGGCTGAAGAGCTGCGGGGGGGATGGGGGATGGCAAGGCGATGGCCGGATTCTTAGGGCAGGAGAGAAGCCGCATACTTTTCCGTCATGTTAAGACCCTCCTTAAGCGAGCAGCCGCCCGCCCTGCGCGTACCTTTGCTGCTCTTTGGCGCTCGCTTGAGGGGGGTCTCCCCACATGTGTGCACCCTCCTGCCCCCCCCAACCAGCCAGGGAGTCACGAGAGGGGGAGGAGGGTGACCCGAAGGGAAACCTTTGCCGGGGGTGGTGATCGTTCCTCAACCAGTGCCGGAGAATCAGCCCCGGCCGCTTCTCCATTCCTGCCGTCAACCTTACCTTCTCAGGCCAGGTGAGGGAGGGGAGGGTGAGGGGTGGGGCCAGCCAGTGATGGGACAGGGAGCCACAGCAGGGGGGCCAAAGAGCCGCATGCGGCTCCAGAGCCATGAGTTGCCGACCCCTGGCCTACATTCATGTATTAAAAAGAGAAAGGGGGATTACTTCAGAAAATAGTTCTTCAGCCTATGCATACATTTAGAGGAACACACAAAGAGAGTCTGCATGATTTATAACAACGCAGTTCAAGATGAGAATAATAAAGTTGGAAGGGACCTTGGAGGTCTTCTAGTCCAACCCCCTGCCTAGGCAGGAAACCCCACACCACTTCAGACAAATGGTTATCCAACATCTTCTTTAAAACGTCCAGTGTTGGAGCATTCACAACTTCTGGAGGCAAGCTGTTTCACAGTTAGTTTACTTCCATTCCAAAGATGGAGAACACTGAGCAGAAAGTATGGAATATAGTTTAGACTGAAGTTATTTTTAAAACATCCTTAAAGAAAAATAAATTAGGCTCACTGACTCAGATGCAGAGTTTATGTCTCACCTGGAAAAAAAAAATCTTTGTAATCCCCAGAATCAGAGCTACAGCAATATTGTAATTATACCATGGCTTGATATGGCCATAAAAGACCAGATTTATCTTCAAAATGAAATAATTTTGATTACATCTGACCTGAGAAATTGATAAGCTGTTATTACAATTCCTGTTGTTAACGTGTACCGTGCCCTTATTCTTTATATCAGAGAGACATTAATCTCAGCTATGATGTTATTAATCTAATAAGCATTTTTCATCTACTTTCAATTCAGTCAGATTTAGTTACTAAGGTTTAACTCACGTAGGACTATCAGATTTCTTCATAATTACTAATATATTCACACAGTAGGAAATTTTCGGGGAAGGGGTGATGTATCTGAAATACCTACAGTCAAATTTTCCATTTGATATTCAAACCAGAAGATTTTAAATCTGAATAGATAATTTTGTCAAAGGATTATAACATTAGAAACGGAGTTATTTCTTTCTTTCTTATAATGACCAAAGTTTGATCAAATAGAAATCAAAACATAATAAAAGAATTGGAACTTGGGAATCCAATCTAACAGAAGCGGAACAATGCTTTTCGTTATTTCTACTTTTATTATTGTAAGATATTTTGGAAGACTTTCTACAGAGGAAAGTTTCTTCCAGATCTTCAGCATTGTCAGTAAGAATGTATTTCAGGTCTACTCATGGCTAAACACTATACCACAATTGATACTTCAGATTTCAGGTCACATGAACAAAAGTGGATAATTCCAGAACTTAAGAACTGAAGATTCTGTCTGTGCTAATCTAAATTAAGGCTCTGTCAAAAACGGAGACAACCTGAGTGATGCTAAGAGAAGATGCACTGCAAAATGTTTGGATTGTTGATATTTGCATAATCAGGTCTGGGTTTTGCACAATTAATTAATTTCCACATACCAATACAAGCGTGCTATTTTTCTTTAACCATTTCAGTAGACACCAAAAATTGAAATCCAGGACTTTTGACGTCATGCAGTATAGACCCAGTATCAATCGAATGTAGGAGAAAAGAGAAAAGGTTTTCAAAAATAGACTGGAAAACCATTTGACTGGGATGGTATTTGGCTCCCACCTTGAGCAGGGACTTGGATTAGAAGATCTCAAAGTTCCCGTCCAACTCTATGATTCTATGATAAAATTCTGAGTAAACAAATCAAATCAAGTTTATTACAGTCAAAGACCAGAGACCAGAACAAATCAAACACTCAATGAATATCCAGTTAAAAAGTCTAAAGTAAAATAATCAATAGCAATAGCCCTTAGACTTATATACCGCTTTACAGTGCTTTTACAGCCCTTCCTAAGCGGTTTACAGATAGTTCAAATCTCACCGGCTCAAGGTTGACTCAGCCTTCCATCCTTCTGAGGTCAGTAAAATGAGGACCCAGATTGTTGGGGGCAAGATGCTGACTCTGTAAACCGCTTAGAGAGGGCTGTAAAGCACTATGAAGCGGTATATAAGTCTAAGTGCTATTGCTATTGCTATAAGTCAGGACACCAAGGCTAGGTGCCAAATTGGAAGAGAATCCCAAATCACTCCTGCCCCACAAAATCTATTAGATTTTGCAAATGCTATTTTCCTTCTTCATGTTCATTTCTTCAGCCCTTTGCAGACACGAAAGGTTAAAGCTTACTCAAGGGACATGATTTCAGGGCTTTTATAAATTATTAAGTTTCAATTAGCATAAAAGTTCATTTTCACCTTGGTAAATGGCACCCTCCTTAAAAGTAGATAATTTAGTGTCGTTCCAACAATACAGAACACGGTGAAGAAGGAGCGTGGTAGCTTTTTCATCCAGACTTGTTTTGATGCTCCAAGTCGCTGGCGTTTTGATTAGTTATGTCATCAGCGCGGCATAACCTGGTAAGTAAGCCATGAAATGTCACTGCTAATAAATATCAATTAACTTAATCATTATATGAGCTACTACTGCGATATTCAAAAACATATGGTAGAATTGCTAAGGTTTTTTTCCCCCACCCCAGCAAAGCTCAGGGGCACCACCTCATAATTGCATTGAGGCAAATGAGCTTCTCAACAATTAAGAATGATAAAATATGCAGACAACAATTTGCACGCCCACACTGGCAATTAGCAATCTTAAAAAATTTGTCAAGTTTTAACAACTTTTAAATCTCAACAATGTTTTTTCTAAAAGAACTGGGAGTCATTTTTTTTTTCTTCCGAAAGAGTTTTCAACTTAAATCAAGGTTATTTAAAACTGGTGCAAAAAAACAGTATTGCAAGAATTATGAAATCATTATGGAAAGATTTACCCTAATGTTCATGATCAGCAGAGACACTTGAATGAAGAAAATAGAAAACCTAAGGAGAAAATGCAGAATGTAAAATATTCCCATTGGGAACTCGAACTTACAAGAAATTTGGGAAGAGGAAACTTCTGAAGATTGAAATAATTCTGATGGGCATTAAATTCCAGAGATAACAGAACAGAATAATAAGGTTGGAAGGGACCTTGGAGGTCTTCTAGTCCAACCCCCTGCTCAAACAGGAGACCCTACACCCATGATGGCGAACCTATGGCACGAGTGCCACAGGTGGCACGCGGAGCCATATCTGAGGGCACGCGAGGCATTGCCCTATGTCAGCTCCAGCGCACATGTACACGCTGGCCAGCTGATTTTCGGCATTCCAGAGGGTGGGGGAGGCCGTTTTCGCCCTCCCCAGGCTTTAAAAGGCTTTTCTGAAGCCCGGGGAGGGCAAAAAACAGCTCAACGGCCCAACCAGAAGTTTGTTTCCAAACTTCCGGTAGGCCCGTTGAGCCTGTTTTTCTCCATCCACAGGCTCCACAGGCTTTCCTGAAGCCTGGGGAGGGCGAAAACAGCCTCCCCCACCCTCCAGAATGAGGTTGTGCGCACATGCGTGAGGGGGGAAAGGCATTGCATTATGGGTGTGGGCACGCGCACGTGTGCTATCGTGCGCACACGCGCCCTTTTGGCACCCGAGCAAAAAAGGTTCGCCATCGCTGCCCTACACCATTCCAGATAAATGGCTGTCCAGTCTCTTCTTAAAAACCTCCAGTTTTGGAGCACCCACAACTTCCATAGGTAAGCCATTCCATTGATTAATTATTCTCTCCCTCAAGAAATTTCTCCTTATTTCTAGATTGCTTCTCTCCTTGCTTAGTTTCCATCTATGGCTTCTTGTCTTGCCTTCAGGTGCTTTGGAGAATAGCTTGACTCCCTCTTCCTTGTGGCAGCCCCTGAGATATTGGAACACTGCTATCATGTCTCCCCTAGTCCTTCTCTTAGTTGGCCTAGAGCAGGGGTCAGCAACCCGTGGCTCTGGAGCCGCATGTGGCTCTTTCATCCCTCTGCTGTGGCTCTGTTGCTCAAAATATGTGTCACAACCATCAATGTGTGATACCCGCTGGCATGCAATTTATTGAGCTTTTCAACCCCCGGTAGGCCAACATGGATACATCCAAGAAAATAAAAGTTTCAGAAGAAAACAGAACGTTTAATTCGACTACATATTCAAGTTCTGTGGCCGCTCAGGAAATAGTCAGGCATGGGAAGGGTTTTGTGGCTCCCGATGTTTTTTTTTCTGTGGGAAACGGGTCCAAATGGCTCTTTGAGTGTTTAAAGTTGCCGACCCCTGGTCTAGACATACCCAATTCCTACAACTGTGCTTCATATGTTTTAGCCTCCAATCCCCTAATCATCTTTGGTGCTTGGATTTGGATATATAATATTTGGATACCATATCCAACTTCCTGTAGGTCATGATGGAGAAAGAAAAGAAAAATGAAATATTCTCTTCCTTTTTCCCCCTCAGGAAAAACGTTCATCCAGCAACTTGCCAAAGTCTTACATTTGTTTGGACTTCTGCCAATAACTTATTTGGGAGCTCACCTTTATCCTTCAGAAATGCCCTTGCTTTTTCAACTGTGCATGTAAAAAGAGGGTTTTTTTTTTGGCGTAGCTTGAAAAGAAAGAATTGTGTTGCCTAGACCAGCAGTCTCCAACCTTTTGGACCCCAGTGATTACTAAATTCATAAAATTTAGTAATCACAAATTCATCCCCACCCTGCTGGCCTTCCGAAAAGCCGTCAAGACATGGCTCTTCCTGCAGGCAGGGGGTGAGCCTAGTTCCACCTGAGCTCTCGCCCGGTATGGCTGATGGTGAACATTTTTAATCTTTTTGTAATTTTTAATTGTTGTTTTTAACTGTTGTTTATTATTAGTGTTCTTGTATAATTTGCTGTACGCCGCCCTGAGTCCCTCGGGAGTAGGGCGGCATAGAAGAACCAATAATAAACAAACAAACAAACAAACAAACAAACAAACAAACAAACAAACAAACAAACAAACAAACAAACAAACAAACAAACAAACAAACAAACAAACAAACAAACAAACAAACAAATAAATAAATAAATAAATTTTAAATCCTGCGGACCACTAATATGATTTTTTAAAAAGATAAATACATTTGTAAAATAATGGGCCTAGTGAAGGGGGTGGGCGTGGCCAGCACAGGAGGCAGCCCTTCCCTTCCCCGGTCACCTCAAGGCTGCTTGGCCCCTTAACCGTGGCCCGTGGATCAGCTGAGCTAGCGAGGGCCGGGAGTTCTGTCTCTCCAGGTGTCGGGAGATTTTTCCGATGCACTCTTGCTAGCCCCAGCCCTGCCCACATCACCAGGCAACCTTGCAGCCGAGGGCCCCTCTCTTCCACAGCTCACCTTGTGGCTCTTGAGAAGGCAGGCAACGATCATGGTTTGTGCTCCGCCAGACCTGGAGCTCAGGTGTTGCTCAGGCTGCTGCTACAATGAGGTAGAAAGCCATGCGGCCCGTCGGAATCGGCTCCCCACCCCCGCCCGGCTGCTGCTGCTTGAGAAAAGGACGATTGTGGGAAGTGTGTGCTTACGGTAGAGGTAAGAATTCCTGGCCCTCGCTGGCTCAGCTGATCCATGGGCCATGGGTAAGGGGCTGATCAGAAATCAGGTGATTGTGTTTGCCGCCTCTTGCACCACAAAAAACAGAGCCAAGATGGCGCAGTGGTTAAATGCAGCACTGCAGGCTACTGCTAGTTCAGCAGTTCAGCTGTTCAAATCTTACCGGCTCAAGGTTGACTCAGCCTTCCATCCTTCTGAGGTCGGTAAAATGAGGACCCAGATTGTTGGGGGAAATATGCTGAACTCTGTAAACCGCTTAGAGAGGGCTGTAAAGCACTATGAAGCGGTATATAAGTCTAAGTGCTAAGTGCTATTGCTATAGGACCTCCCCGAAAATAAGCCCAAGTGCTTATTTTCAAGCCTAAAAGAAAATAAGTCCTGGGGAAACATGGCAATAAAACATTTAAAAATGCAAATAATGTCCAAATTTTTCTGCAGACCACCAACATTTTCTCGTGGACCGCCAGTGGTCTGCAGACCACCAGTTGGTGACTGCTGACCTAGACTATTCTTTTTCCCAAACCAGCACCAGTAACCCAGAACCTATGAAGCTCTTAAAGTTTTTTTTTCTTCTACTGCTGGACAGTCCTTCAACCATGGTAGAAAACCCTGAACACCAGTTTTTCACTGTCTTAAGGATTATATTGAGTGAAAATTTAAAATAGACTACATAAGTAAAATAATTCTGCCCACCTATTCTCACCCTTGGCGACCAGGGGGAAAAAAACACACCGATCATCAGTCAAGAATAGATGCCTGCCACTGACTTAAACATTTGTTCATATTAGCAACACATGGTTGCTACTGGTGATAATATTATCTCATTAGATTTAAATCTTTTTTCTATTCCAGGAGTGTAAAGTAGCATGCATTTCTTTCTCTTCCAATTTATGTCTGCAATAACAATAACCATAAAAATAGGACCTGCAGGTAATTAGCAGGCTCAAAGTTATCCAGTAAACTTCTGCGGCTAGATTTGGGTTGAATCAGACCAGGGGTGGGTTCCTCCCGGTTCGGACCGGATCACCTGAACCGGTAGCAACCCGCTGGTGACATCACTGTTGGTGCCGTTCTGTGCGTGCTGCCATTTTTTTTGTGGATTTTCCCCCTTATGTGGCTTGAAAAAGAGCCTTCCTGCCCACCTGTGGGTGAACATTTATTTCTTCGCCCGAAGCACAGCTGATGTTTAGTGGCGAGAAACAACTTTTTCAAACTGGGCTTGGATTCTATAATATGAGTTGCTTTAAAGGAAGTTAAATTGAAGGGATAGTTTTCATCCCTGAGACAAATGTTTTGATGATGCCCCCTCCATGGACCAAAAAGTAAAGCAAGTTGAAGGCTGGTCAACATTAAAAAAAGTTCCAACACTGAACTTGATATGATAACAATTACAAACTTGATATGATAACAATTACAAAGAACTGCATTTATGGAAAATTCCCACCGCACAAGTCTGGCTGGAAATTGCAAAGTTCCGTTTGATGTCACCAGCGGCTCACAGAATCCCACAGTTGATTCTAATGTGACCATCAGCTAGCTGGCTGAAGAATGTGCTAATCTAATTATCCAAGAGTGTCCTGCCAGAACAGAGTTGGCCTCCTCCAGGTCCCATCGGCTAAGCAATGCCGGCTGGCGGGTCCTAGGGGGAGGGCCTTCTCTGTGGCAGGCCCCGCGCTCTGGAACCAACTTCCTCCAGAGACCCGAACCATCCCCACCCTGCTGGCCTTCCGAAAAGCCGTTAAGACGTGGCTTTTCCTGCAGGCAGGGGGCAGAGCTTAACTCCAACTGAACTCTCCCCCGGGTATGCTTGGTTGTTGCATGGTTGTTTTTATATTGCATTTTTAATTTTTATATTATGTTTTTAAATTTTGTTTATTGGTTTATTGGTTTATTGGTTTTATTGGCTGTACGCCGCCCTGAGTCCTTCGGGAGTTGGGCGGCATATAAGAAAGCCAAATAAATAAATAAATAAATAAATAATGGGGCAGGTGGGAAAAAATTGTAGATGCTACTTCCAGAAATCCTGAGCACATATGCTACAATGGCCCTCGAATGCTGGTTTTTCAATTAGATAAGTTATTTTTATATGTGTCATGCCATTAAAGTGCAATTATGCTTTAATAGATATCGGGGCCATTGTGGAATTATTAAAAAAAATGGTCTCCTTGATCTATTACCGTATACAATATTTGTAAATCAATCACACACACCCCCAAAAGCAATAGAAGAGTTTCATTCCTCCCTGGGAGGACAATTAATCTGAGTTGTACCCCAGATCGCCCACCATGACGGCTCTCA